>SZWC01011827.1:74262-90049 GCA_023375785.1 Penium margaritaceum
CCTCTCCCTCTCTCTCTCGCTCTCGCTCTCTCTCTCCACCCCCTCCACCCCGGTCTCCCCCCCGGCCTCTATTCATTCTCGCCAGCAATTTGCTACACACAACAAAAGTGGCGAAGGGCACGCACCAGTTTCTTTTCCCGAGCAGATTTTGACACGTACTCATCCCACTGCCTGCGGCCCTCAACCTCGATCACGCGCCCGCCGCCCATTCCGACGCCGCTGACGCAGCGACCACTGTTGCTATCGGGTGCTGATGCGTGTCCTTGCTCGTGCTGCCGCTTCTGTGGCTGCTGCTGGTGCTGCGGGTAGTGCTGGTGCTGCGGGTGCTGCTGGTGCTCCTGATGCTGCTGTCGCTGCTGAATTTGCTGATGTTGCTGACGGTGCTGGTGCTGCTGATTCTGTTTCTGATACTGCCGCTCGATTTCCTGCTGTTGCTCCTGCTGCTGACGCCGCGTCTGCCTAGCTTCACTCTGCAGCTGCAACCAGCTCTACGCCCTGTCAGCGAATCTGCGACAGCTGCCTCTGGCGCAGCTGCTGCTGCTGCTGTTGCCGCCGCAGATGCAGCGTATGCTGCCGCTGCTGGTGGTGGTAGCGACGGGAGTGGTATGAAGGAGACCAGTAGGTTCGAGAGACCGAGAACCGATGTGCAGCAGGCTCGGCTTACGTCATTTGGGGTCATGACCCAGTCGACCGCAACTCGTTTCTTCGTGGAAAGAAATAGCTAAGATACCCTCCAGAAAAAAAGGTTTGTGCCAAGGAGCTAATACTAATCTCGTAGTACCAAGCCTTTTCAAAAACTCCTGGATCTGCCCTGTTACGCCGAACAGAGCGTATATCTTGTGCCGAAAAAAACATAGTTGGTGAATAGGAATAATTTTCAAGGCAAATCATGATTTGTAATTTGCGACACTTGAGCAACTTATAATCGACGGTAAGTGTACTTTGATGACAATTGTTTAAATGATCTACTTTATACATAAAAGTGTCCAGTTACAAATGAATCATAGTCGGTTTCATTTATTTTGTCGAACGATGCATGTAGAGTCGCGTCGTGAGTGGTCAGATTCGAGAAGGTCCGCCAAGAAGTTAGGGGTCTTCGAGAATTGACGGTGAAGATGCGCAATGCATCTTTATAAATCCAGATTCGTCAAGACACATCGAGAAATTGACTGAAATTTCGTGGCACTCCTGTTTGTAGGTTCGCAAGAGTGGTCAAAGCTCTCAGAAGGTTCGAGAACATCCACGAAGGGCCGGGCAGTTGGCCAGTTTGCCCTTAGCTGTCAAAGTTAATACTGCAGTTCTCGAAACGCAATGCGTTGTTTGTGTAATAACATAAATTTTCACTCAGAAAGGTTAGGGACTAATGTATGCCTCAAATCGTAGTGTCTTTTGTATTTGCCTATTTTTTAGAACTGAAATAAGTGACAGTTCAATTCAACTATATTTTCAGCCCTGGAATTTTGGACCTGTTCGTCCAAAGGTCCCTCGTACTTTTTTACTCTCTTATTTTGGTCGAACTTATGGTTCATGTCCTTGGTTTGTCCCTCCGAATTCGATTGTTGAATATGTTGTTGTGTGTGTCGTACACGGCTTACGGTGACCCCTCGGCTCATGTCGATTCACGTGCAGATCCTTGAGAGTGGCGACGGTGGCAGACGACTGGCTGCCTGCGGCAACGGGCATTCAGAAGACTCTCGTATTTTGTAGATTCGTGCTGTGGGATAACACATAGGCGTGCAGCCTATCAAGACATAGATCTCGTCGATGTGGCCGTTCTTGTTAAAATGGCTTGTCATTCTGACGTGTCTGCAGGAAGATATGGCCAAAACTCTGTTTTTGCCATTGTTTTGTCCTACTAGAAAATAGCGTCGTTGTGCGCCGCATGTGTGCGCATCCACTAGGTCCATGACACTATTTAGGTTGTCCAGGCCTCAATTGTCACTTCTCTCTGCACAATTCAACATTTGCAACTTCTGACACTTGCATTTGTGTCCTTAGCCAACCCCTTGTTCTCACCCCCACCTGTGTGTGCTAGTGAGTTAGCTGGTTGGCTTGTACTGCCACGCCAGCGACAGCAGCGTTAGGAAGCTGTCTCTCATGGTATCAGAGCGGTGAGCCAGTGCTCGCACAGTTGCGTAGCAGAGGCGGAGCAACCGCGGCAGCAGTGATCAACCGCAACCGTTGCCTGGAGTCCCAGCAACTGCAATGCCCACTGCCTCGGCGGGAGGTCCTAGGAGGACCCACCACCACTCCGACCCCTCCTTCTTAAAACTCCGCGCACGTTCCGCGGAACTGCGCGCACGTTCCGCGGCCGTTTCACGACAACGAAAGCCGGTCCGCGCAAAATCCGCGGTGCTTCGCGGCGACGAGGTCTCCGCAGCGGACGTGGCATCTGCGCGGCTGCAACGGAACACACTGACGGTGCCGCGGTGGCACGCGGCGTCCCGGAGTGCATCACCTCGCAGTGATAATACCACGACAGATCCGCGGTGTTCCGCGGATCCGCGATGTTACACCGTGGCAGCTCCGCGGTGGTTCCGGATCAGGCCGGCGGTGACCCACAGAGTTCCGCGATAGCACGTCCGCGGAAGTTCCGCGGCTGATCAACAGTCGTTAGACGCAGTCGCTCCGCGGTGGTCGCGGAATGCTCTGACAGTAGTGCCGTGGCAGTTCGCGGCACCCCGCCGTGTTCTGCATCGGCGCGACCGCGGTAGCCGTTCCGCAGCCGTGTTTCCGCGGCGGAGTTCTGCGGCCGTGCTCCGCGGAAGTGTTTCGCGGCAGATTTGTTCCGGGGCAGTGTTCCGCGACAGCCTTCCGCGGTGGTGCTCCGCGGCAGCGTTCCACGGCGGCGTTCCACGGTGGTGATCAACGGCAGTGTTCCGCGGCGGTGTTTCACACACTGCCGAAAAGGAAAAAAAGGAAGGGGAGGGGAGCAACTGGTCGTCATGCCGATGTAATCCCCCGCTAGCGCCGCCACTGACGTAGCTACCGAGGGCAGCTCCGTCAGCGGCCAACGCCGGGCTGCGCCATCGTCACCACAGTGGCAGCTGTAGCAGCAGCAGCAGTTACTGCTACCATAGCAGCAGCAACGGCAACAGCAACAGCCGTAACAGCCGCTTCAACAGTAGTAGGAGTGGCCGCCGAGTCCGACGACATTGGCGTACCAGGTGCGCGCGCTGGCTGACCTGCAAGCTAAGAGCGGCAATGCTTTGACGAGGAAGGTCGAGGAGCTGCAAGACCTGATCAAGGGCTTACTACCTCAACAGTAGCAGTCCCAGGAGCAGCAGCAGCATCCGTCCGCCGACCCGAGTGAGGACCGCCTTGCCCATGGCGGTAATGGTGATGAGGTCGCGGAGAACCTCTCTGACTCTGGCAAGGAGGGCGAGGAAGAGCTACTGCGAGCACGCCTCATCCACCCGGAGGCGCGCCGCCGAGCGGGTGAGGCCAATACCGCCCTCCACGGCACGAGCTCCAGTACCAAAGCTGGGCCGAGCTCATTTCGCCGCCCTCTGAGCTTTGAGGAGTTGGCTCTGTGGGCCCGCCTGGGTAAGGGGGTTGCCTCCTCTATGCCAGGCCCCGCAGTGGTTTTGGAGCTGCTCCGGCAACTGATGTTGTTGTAACTGCTACTCCTGCTACTACTGGTGCTGCGGCAGTTACTGTTGTTGTTGCCGTAGCTGCTAGTACTGCTGATGCTACTGATTTCATGGCTCTTTTTGTGCCTACTATAGATTTTGCTGCTGTTGCTATGGCTGCTGCGGCTGTTGCTCCTACTACTATAGCAACTGCTGCTACGGTCACTACAACAGTTGCTGCCACTACTGTTGATGTTGTACCATCAGCTACTGTTGTTGTTGTTGTTGCAATTTTTGTAGTTGTTGCATGAAGGGGGGCCCTCTGATAGAAGAGGACCCCTCTTAATTCTCTACCATGGTGTCCTTTGTTTCCCCTCCTATTTTTGTGTGTGTGTTGCTGATATCAACAGTGACGTCGGTAATGACGTCAGCCAAGGATGGCTGATGTCAGCAACTGCCGCAGCATTATCTATAGGGTTGTTTCTGTAGTTTTTTTTTATTGTTGACGTTAGTACTGATGTAAGCAATGGTTGTCTCGTTTTTGTTGTAGCTGTTGCTGTTTTCAGCTACAGAGTTGCTGCTGCTGCTGATGTTACAACAAAAACTGCTACTGTTGTTGCTGATGTAGCAAATGTTGCTGCTGTTTGTGTCGCTACTGCTACAGCTACTACTACTGCTATTGCTACTACTGCTGATGTTGTTATTGCTGATGGCATTGCTAGTGCTATGCTGCTGCGTGCTGCTTATGCTACTATAGCTCCTATAGCGGCCATGGTGGCTGCTGTTGTTGCAACAGGACCACCTACGAGGTAACGGGACTTTTTTTTTTGCTTTTCTTCTTTGTTTGACCAAGTTCACCAGTCACTACGAGCTACAAGCTTGCAGCTCACTACTCGTTGTGAGCTACATGCTCCAATCAGCGAGCTCGCTGCTTGGTGCTCACTGCTCGATGTGAGCAAGGAGTTGTGAGCAGCTACTACTACTGCTAATACTGGCAGCTGAAGTAGCTGTTGTTGCTAGTTGCTGCTGGCTATTGTTTGATGTTGCTACTACTGCTTCTGCTGGCTACTACTGTTGCGTGCTACTACTACACGCTGCTGTTGTTGCTTTTGCACGCTGCTACAGTTGGTGCCAGTGCTACCGCTGCCCGCTGCTACTATTGCTGCTGGCCATTACTACTACGCATTGCTCGTTGATTGCCGATCGCTGTTGCTACCACATCCTACTACTAGTACTACTGTTACTCGTTGTAGTAGCTCCTGCTTGCTGTTGGTACTGCTGCTAGCTGCTAGGCCCGTGCTACTGCTACTATTGTAATGCTGGCAACAATGCAGTCACTTTCCTGGTGTCGTCGTCACGCGCCGACGCTGCTCCAGCGTTGGTTCTGAGTGCTAGCTGCGCGTCTACCAACGCTACCACCGTTCTGGAGTGAGTGTTGCAGAAAAAAATTTCAGCAACATTTCCCACGTGACGGGAGCGTTTTGACAACGCCGCCCGGTGGGTCAACGTTGCCAAAAACAATGGCAACATTTCCCCTACACATGCGTGTTCCGGGGACCGTCGGCATTGACTTGACCTGTTTGCCGGTGTTCTGGTGCTTTTGCTGCACACTGGCTCTGATACCAAGCTAAAGAAATTCCTATAGCAGCACGTTGGGCCGATAGCTTTGTTGATGTAGCGTGCGGGAACCCATGCTTGTTGCTTAAGCTGCCCCCTTAGTTTGTTGCACCAGAGCCAGGGTTTGAGAGGTGAAGTGTTTGTTACTTAGAACTGGCCGCACCAAAGTTAGCGCTAGACAACAGCTGAAAACTGCAAATGAATGATTGAGAGGTGAGAATGAGCAACAGTGGGAGACACATCCAAATTCTAACTCCCCCCACCATCTGTGTAGAGCTTGTTACTTAGTTTCTAAGCCAATCAGAAAATAGACCTATTTCCTCGCAGGCAGGGTTCTCTCAGTGAGCCCTGCCAGACGGCCGACAGCCCAAAACCCGGACATTGTCTGTTTTGCCTGAAAACTGGACCATACCATAGTACGCACGCTGCAAACGCATTCCTGTGGTCAGAATCAGCCACAAAGAAAACAGTGAGGAGTTATGGTTGCCTAAACCCAGGCAGCGTCTACGCTAATCCCCAGTGCCCACAGTGCCCAAAAATCATGAAACTTGAACCCTAGGCATAACATGGAGCTGCGAACGCACTAATGAATTAAGACATGGCATTGGACGTTTGCAGACAGCATCTGCAGCGAGAGTAATTGCCAGCGGTACAATTATCGAGGAGGTCTGCTGATGGAACTGTTAAAAAAATTGCCCCTTCGCATGTCCAAGTGCGGCGCCGGGAGGCGCCGACGAGCCGCCAGAAAGTGGAAACTCCGCGCCGGCGGATCTGGCGACTTGAGGATTGCTTGGATACTAAAACAGACAATTGTCCCATAAAGTTGACGAGTTGCTAAATCCGGTGGAAGTTGTTTCGCCGGAATCGGACAAGTATCGAGGGAGATATGGTCTTCCAAAGTTGGGGTGTGCGCAACGACTCTAGGAGCCGGCTTTGACTCAAAATCCGGTCGATAATCGACCGGACCGAGTAACAAAATTACCATCGGGAGAAATTGCTTCGATAGGCCTGCCGAGGCGTCCGGTGGATGATCCACCTGATCTGGCGGATCATCCACCGGATCCAGTAGTGCAGGTTGTTACTGAGGGACTTAGCCAAAAACCTAGCTCGACGTCCGAAACTCAGTAGTATGTTTTGTTACTCGGGGACTGTAAAAAATCTGACTGCTGGTCCATGGACAGGTTTCAAACCTCGCCACACCCCATCACCAAAATCGAACCAAAAGTGGGCAGGGTACGTGGAAACAGTGCAGGGGAACCCAACACCACGTGCAATGGGATCTGCGCCTTGGGAAAGGCGCTTCGCACGCGAAGGAAGGCGCCAGGCTGTGTGCGCGCCATGGAAGCATTAGGCATTTCTGTGGTGGATGAGACCTGCGCTTTGGCAAGCATAACTTGGGCTACGCTTGGCCGAATTGTGCACGGTTTGGTGCGTTGGAGAGCTCATGACTAGCTCTATAAATGTTCTGATAATGTCCATGTACAAAAACATAACACAAAATGACGTTATCCTCTTCGCAAAACTGACTGTCTCAAATACTCTCCCACATAGCGTGAGGCGACCAGAAAGCTCATGCTTCATCTCCGAACTTGCCCAAACAAGCCGTGCAAATACTAGACGGCCAGAGCCATGTTGGAACGGAATTTCCAACAGGAACTAAGCACGTTCGAGGGAGGAGGCTCTAGTTAACTGCGTGTAGGCCTCAGCGTCAGTCGGCTCCACCAAACGACACTCCAGCAGTGTTGTGACTCGCCGTCAGTCATCTACACGCCAATGTACACAAGCCTGGAGGACACAACAGAGTTCAAGTGAGAGATGTGTGAAGAAGCCAACACGGAGCTTGATGTTCGCCGAGCAGAGGAGGACTTTGTCACCAGCGTTGAAGATGTCGTCTCTGTGATGTCGGTCAGTCGCTCGCCTCATTGCTACTTGTGTCTTTGCAAGGGTTTGTCGTGTTTCCTCCCAGATAGTGGTGAAATCACGGCATTGAACGTCGATGGCAGGAATGTTGCTACGGCTTTGCAGTCCAACTGTTGTGGCCAGAAGTTTTCCATACACCACTGCAAATGGGGTTTTACCGATTGCGGTAGAAACTACTATGTTGTATGTGATTTCGCTGGTCGGGAGTTTTTGTGCCCAATCCTTCCCGTGAGGTTCGCATAATGTTTGGAGCAGTTATTCAAGCGTCTGATTTGCTTGCTCGGTTTGACCGTCGGTTTGAGGATGAAATGTCGTACAAAGTTGAATTCTGTTACCGTAGCAAGTCATCAGTTTGCACCAAAAGCGGTTCGTGAATAGACCATCTGTGTCGCTTCTGATGGTTCTTGGTACGTCGTGAAGCTACACAATGTTATTTAGAAACAGCCATGCTGTTCCCTTGGCGGTGACAGTGGTCGTTGAAGTAGGAAATATTACAAAACCTGTTGACGACCACGAGGATATCGTCATATCCTTCCGACGTGACTTATAATCTGGCGATGAAGTCCATGGAGATGTCTATCCATGGTTTCCTTGGAAGAGGAAGCGGCTGCAGAAGTCCGGATGGCCTCGTGCAACGAGATTTCTGTATCTAAGAAGTGTCGCAGGTTTTGCAGAAGTTTGCTATGTCGGATTGCATCTTGTCCCGCCAATAGCTTTTCGCCAGCTTCTTCAGCGTCGTGTTCTCTCCAAAGTGTCAACCTGGCCCAGTATCATGGCATTACTCAAGTAGCATTCGGCAAAGTTCGTCGTTCGGGGGAAAGACCACTTGGCGAGTAAAGCACCGTCGCCAATAGGGTGCATCAAACCAGAGTTTTGCTTTATCATATCCACCGTGCTGGTCATAGCCTTGCGCGAATAATCGTTTGAGGTACGGGTCTCACTGTAGCTGTAGCGTTGCCACGTCATCCATAACATCTGGTCGGCGGCTGAGTTCATTCCCTAGATTGATTTTGCGTGGCTAGTACTCAATTTCATGGTCGAACCCGGACTCAAGGAACTCCATCTAACGGGTTTGACGTCGACTGAGATTCGGTTGCGTCTTCAAGTGTTTTAGAGTGTGGTGGTCGGTGCGCACGATGCATCGGTGACACTCTAGATTGCATCGCCACATCTTGAACGCGTGCACAATCGCCAGCATCTCTTTCTTGTGAACTGCGTTGTTGAGTTATAGTCCTCCCAGTTTTCGGCACACGTAGGCGACTGGTTGTCCGCTGTTGCCATGGTCTTATAGAAGAATCACGCCAATGGCTCAGTCTGATGCATCATTGGCCATGACGTAGTCAACCATTGGATCGGCTAATCGTAGGGCTGGCGCCAAGGTCAGAGCGTTCCGGAAAGAGGTGAACGCTTCTTGTTCGATGTCTACCCACTGCCACTCGTTTTCTTTTTGAGTGAGGTCGGAAACAGGCACTGACACTCGGGCGTAGTCTTGTACGAATTGCTGGTAGTAATTACGGAAAATGAGAAAAACCTGAATTTCTCAAAAGTTGGTTGGCGTTGGCCAATCAGCGATTGTTGCCAACTTTTTTCTATCCATGGTGATGTATCCGTTCATGTCGTGACCCAAAAACAACCAAAGTCGCATTTTAAGATTTTCTGAGACATTTCTTTCTTTGTGAAGCTTTGAGATCTTTTTGGGAGATGTCCATCGTGCTCCTCCGAGGTGAGGCTATACACCAAGATACCGTCGAGGTACACCACAATGAAATCGTCAAGGTACAGATGGAAAATGTTGCTTATTGCCGCCATAAACATCGTCGGGGTTTTTGTGAGTCCGAATGACATGACTGTGAACTCAAAGTGCCCATGGCGGGTTTGGAATGTCGTCTTCTTGATGTCGGTGTCTACCATGGGTATCTGCTGATATCCGCTGTGTAAGTCAATCTTGCTCAAAATTCGAGCCCCTCGGAGTTGGTCGTAGAGTTTGTCAGCTCCGGGAAAAGGGCAACGGTTCTTGATGGTAGCGTCGTTCAACACCCAATAATCCACGCATATCCACATCTTGCCGTATTTCGTTTTTACGAATAATACAAGTGCGGCGTATGGTGACGTGGATGGGCGGATGAACCCTTGACCAAACATCTTGTCGCGCTGCCTTTCCACCTTGGTTAGCTTGTTATCGCTTATCTGATAGGCCCCTCAAACGGTATGTTTGCTACTCGGCTTCAGTTTGATGCGATGTTCGATGTCTCGTTGAGGAGGTAGCGTCTTTGGGAGTTTGTTGGGGAAGACGTTCACAAACTTGTGAATGAGTGGTGCGAACTCTTTAGGTGCCATGGCAAACTTCGTTGATACCGATGATGATTCAGCTTCTACCACTTCTGCTTCTTCCATTGGCTTGAGATGTATGAGCCATGCACAAGATCCTTGTTAAACATAGTGCTTGGCCACGTTGAGCGGTATCGGATGCATTGGTTGTTACTTCTCGGCTTCCGCGGTTTCCTCTACTGCTTCCACCTCTCCTTCTTCTGCGGTCGGCTTCTTTCCCTCACACCGAAGTTGTCATTTGGCACCGTCGATCTCCACGTTATTGTCGTTGTTGTGCCAGTTGATCTACGGATTGTGCTAGTATAGGAAATCTCGTCCGAGGATGATTTTTTTATCACTCATTTGACAAGGTCCTCAAACCGTGACATCCCATGCATCCCCCACTTGTAGTCATAGTGGTTTTTGGAGTCTACGTATCTGTAGTCTCCTTTTGACGACTTTTCCTTCGAACAACCTTGGTTCGGTTGGAAAATCCAGCATTCAAACCATGTCGTTGGTTACGAAGTTGTGTGAAGCTCCTCCATCAAATAGTGCCGGTATTGGTCTACAACTTTTGTAACCTTGAGGCTAAGCTTTTAGCAGTATCGCTGATTGGTCGTTCTCATACCCCTCGTAGACCTTTGCAATCTCAGAAACCCTCTGTGATGGTGTGGACCGTTTAGATGGACAATCTTTTGGCGCAGATCGCTCCTCCCGGACAAGAGTTATGCTTTTTACTCTCACCCTCTGCCGTTTCCCGACTCATCTTTGTCCGAATTCCCCTCTTGCTACTTGTTCAAACAATTGCGAGCAATATGCCCGACTTTTCCATAGTTGTAGCAGGTTTGCGTATCTCTCTGGTCGACGGCGTCCACTTCCATCAAAGTGGAGGAGTCCGCCGACTGGTTTTTTCCATTTCTATGATGATTGTGGTTAGGAGGTTGCCAGCCATAGGATTCGTGGATCTGAGCATTCTAGTCGGCCCTGTCGATCCTTTCTGCGGCTGCGGCCATTCACGGCAAGGCGTCGGATATCTCACTTCAGGATGTTGTTTCAGTGAAAACAGAGTTTGTCGGGGGTGATGTCTGCTTCGGTGATAATCTTGTGGAATCTCCGCGTGACTCTGCCATGCTGGACTACTGATGTAGACGTTGGAGTTTGTACCATTTGTTGGACTTCTCCTTCAATCATCCAAAGCGTGTGAGCATTGCGCGTAAAAATTCATTCCAGTCGGTTGGTGGCATCAACACATCTTGCCACTGCAGGTTGATCTACTCCAAGAGTAGAACGCCTCTGGTCAACGATGTGAGACGGGCGCCATGGGCCGGGCCAATGAGTCCCCACCGGTCTCCTACTGCCGTTGGACGGTCTTTAGATCAGACCACCAACTCAACACTGTGCCACGTAAAAGCGCAGCCGTGAGGTCAGTTTTCTTTTGGTCTTTGTTGACCCCAGCAGCGGTGAAGTACACCTCCAAGCTCGTCAGCCACATCCAAACCGTTGGGCGTTTTGAGTTTGGAGGATTGAACGGTTCTGGTGGAGCCGGACGAATTCTGGGTTTGCTCGAGCGTTGGGAATTCCTCTTGACGCGGATCACTTCACGCGCGCTTGTGTTGCAAAGAGCTTCCATCATAACGTTGAATTGTTGCAGCAGGTGGTGTTTTATTCCTTTGAGCGCAGAGATGATTTTTGCTAGTTCCTCGTTGATCTACGCCTGTCGTCCAGTGCCACCTATTGTCCCTGCTGTCGTTGTCAAGGCTTTCCATAGGGGTGGCTGGTTTATCGCCGTCGGGTCCGTGACCGGATTGGTCGCCGAAGCTGTAGAGGTTGTTCTCGTTGCCGCAAAGCCTGCCACGCCTGCATTCACTGTTGCCTCGGGGTTTGCGTGCATTGGCACATTCTGCTCCTCCATCACCGAACTCGTTCCTGATGACCCGCTACTGGTCGTCGGTTGCGCTCACCTGCCTCACATTGTAGTTGCAAAGTCTAATGATTCTAGACGTACGAGATACGCTGACGGCTTGTGCAAGGTAGTCCTCCGGATGGGTAATGTAGTTAGATGCCTCTCCAGCACCACTACACTCTGATACCAAATGTTATGCCAAACGGAGCGTAGATGGTGAACAGGTAGAAGTTGCGAGGCAAAACACGATTTAGAACTTGGGACACTTGAGCAATTTTTAATTAGCGGTAAGTGTACTTCAATGACAAGTATCAAAATGATCAAATACATGTACAAGTGTTGAATTACGAATGAAGCATAGTCAGGGTCGTTGGTTTGATTGTCGAGTGATGCGTGCGGAGTCCCATCGTGAGTGGTCGGATTCAAGAACGTCCGCCAAGAAGTTGGGGGTCTTCGAGAATCAACGGTGAAGATGTGAGATACATCTCTACAAATCCAGATTTTTCTCGGTGCATCGAGAAGTCGACCAAAAGGTCATGATACTTCGGATCGTAGGTTCGCGAGAGTGGTGGAAGCAGTTAGAAGGTTTGAGAGTATCCACTGAGGGCGGAGCAGTTGGCCTGTTTGCTCTCGACTGTCGGAGTGATTGTCACGGGTCTCACGATGCGATAGGCTGTTTATGTAATAGCAAAATGCTAACTCAGAAAGATTAGGGACTCGTGTACGTCTGGTACGTAACATACCCTGACGCTTCTCCTTTCATACATAGCGGAACAATATTAAGCCAGGAAGAACATAGATAATGAATAGGTAGAGGCTATTTCTCGAAGGACAATTAGGGAAACACGGACACTTGAGTTATTTTGTACACTTCGACCTAGGAGCCCTGGTTGCTTGCGCGGTTGGATACAGGGACCCATTTCAATATCTGACCAACCCTTTGTCCCCCTAAGCGATCTGACCAACTAGAGGGCCCGGTCGGCCAATGTCGGTAACCTTAGGGCCCGTCGGCTATGTCTCAGTCTCGACCCGACAACATCATCGGGCGGTATTTGCCCATGACAGTCGGTGGGTAGCGAACAAAATCAAATCAGAAAAAACTTGATATTTTATGTAGCATACTTCATAAAAGGTAACATCTCAATTGAACAGGTTCCCATCGTGTAGTACTTCTATTGCGTACGCTTTTAGGATCTCACATAATCATTCTATGTGTTTCCCAGCATGTTATGCCTGCAAGGAGTCATCCAAGATAGCTAGCCAGGTAGCAGTCCGGCTATCTCTAGATGTGCCGACAGCTGGCGGGCTTTCTCGTTGACCGCCGCTCAAAAACAGGCTTCAATGCTGATGGATCCGGCAATACTGGTCATCGCATGCAGACGATGCGATAACCCGAGCCCCAAGAGCAATGTATCCAGTAATCTATCATTAGTAGTAATTGCTCTTTCATAGATAGGCCGAGCGGAACGTGGATGGTTCATAGAGATGAGATACGGAAGGCAATTCGAGGATTTGGGACAGATGGATGTTTTGTATCAAGTAGTGAGTATACTTCGATACTACCAAGTGAGTCGAGAACATATACACAATGCCAAGAATGAGAATGAGGCATATGTTGGGTCCTCAACGCTCGAGCCCAGCGACGCATGCGAGCTGACGTAGTGAGTGGCTGCTTTGAGAAGCTCCATCGAGAAGTGGGGGGGCTTGGAGAATATTGCAACACAATTTCATAAAGATCTAGTGTCGTGGAGGAGTCAAAACAAAAATATCAAAACATTGACATGGTTCTTGAGACATCTTTCAACTATTCTGGCAGGTGGTCGAAGTAGTTAGAACCTTCCGGAACGGAACACCGGAGGTCGGGGAAGTTGGCCGAAATGCCCTCTGCATGAAATCCATGAGGTCGATGCGCGGTGGGCTACAAATGTGATAACAAAAATGCCCACTCGCGGAGTTCAGGGACTCGTGCACATCAGGGACTAGACACTTCTCCCCCTTTTAGCCATGACGTCCTGGCGCGCTATTGGACATAGGCTGGTGACGGCAAAAGTAGTTGTCGATCAGATTATTGACGTTCCATAGGTTGTCATAGGATTCCCATCTATTTTGCGTGTCGTCGTAGCCATGCCACTTGACTAGATACTCTGTCATTTTTCTATGGCGTTGATGCCCAAGGATATCTTCAACAATGTACTCCGTATCCCCACCCACTTGTACCAGAGTTTTTGGTGCGATGTCTATACCGGGGAAGTTTCTCCTGGGATCCTAGAAGTGTTTGAGCTTGCTGATGTGGAAGAAAGGATTAATTGCCATGCTTTCAGGTAGGCGAAGGTGAGCAATGACTTAGGTTTGCATTTGCTAAATCTCAAGAGACCCCAACCACCAAGGATTTGAGCTTCGCAAAGTCCTATCCTTGGAGTTTGATGTTTGCTCAGCTAAGGAGGACGCGCTCGCCAACGCTGAACACATCATTGGTGCAATGTCTGTCGCCCACTCACTTCATGGCTGCTTAGGTATTTGCGAGAGACCGTCGTGTCTCCTCCCAAATGCTTGTGAAGTCCTTGCGGTGGATGTCAAACGCAGGGATATTTCTCTGACTCCGTAATCTAGGTGATGTGGCGGGAGGTTTGGCGTACACAAATTCAAAAGGAATTTCACCTATTGTAGTAGAAGTGGCTGAGTTGTATGCGAGTTTGACGGTCAGTAGTTTAGTCGCCCAATCGGTACCGAAGGGCACACATAAAGTACGGAGGATTTGTTCGAGCGTCTGATTGGTCCAATTGGTTTGCTCGTCAATGCGAGGATGGAATTCTGTTGATAACTGGATCTGATTACCATAACACGTCATCAATTCGTGCCAAAATCGGCTAATGAAGCGGCCGTCCCTGTCGTTGATGATGGTACATGGCAAGTGGTGCAACCGTACGATCTTGTTTGAGAAAAGCCGCGCTATCCCTTTGACGGTGATGGTGGTCATCATCGGAATAAAGTGCGACATTTTATAGAATCTTTCCACTACGATGAAGATGTCATCATATCCCTTGGGAGTGACAAGCAATCCTGTCAAGAAGTCCATGTTGATGTCTGCCAATAGTTCTGTTGGAACAGGTAGTGGTTGGAGTAGGCCTGGTGGCCACGTGCAACGATATTTTTGTCTCTTATAGGTGTCCCATGATTTGAAGAAAGTTGTCACGTTGGTCTGCATATTGTCCCACCATTATCATTTTGCAATTTTTTTTATTTTCTTGTCCTCGCCGAAGTTCCCACCTTGACCGGTGTGGTGGCATTCTTCCAGTAGCATTCTTCGTAGCTCCTCCTTTGATGAAACGACAATCTGGTAAGTGGGGACTCCTCACGGCATACAAGATTGACGTTTCATCAAATGCCGTGGGGAGTCTTTTCATACCCGCCGAACTCCTTGTAACCCTTCGCAAACAGCCTCGCTAGGTAGGGGTCTTGATTGCAAAGAAAAGTGTTGATATTGACCGTTGAATTCGGTCGCGAACTTAGAGCATCTGCTGGATTAGTTTTTTCAGGCCGGTACTTGATGTCATAGTCGAAGTTAGACTGGAGGAACTCCATCCATTCAGTTTTTCAACAAATCAGATTTGGCTGCGTCTCAAGATGTATTAGCGCATGATGGTCGGTGTAGGTAATGCATCATCGAAATTCCAAGTAGTACTGTGGTTTTTTTCATGCGTGCACGAGTGCAAGCATTTTTTTCTCATACACCGTATAGTTGAGTTCTGGCCTGTATAGTTGTTGCGACATGTTTGCAAACAGTTGTTCCCCACCCTTGTTGTGTTGGAAGAGAATGGTTCCAATGGCTTGATCGGACGCGTAGGTGGCCATGACGTAGTCCACCATAAGATCTGCCAATAGTAAGGCAGGCGTCAAGGACACAGTGTTTCTCAAAGTGTTGAACGCTTCTTGTTTTCTGTCCCCCCAATTCCACTCAGTGGTTTTTCAAGTGAGATTGGAGAGAGGCGCAGACAATCACACGTAGTCCTCCACAAATCGATGGTAGCAGTTGCAGAATTCCAAATTTTCTTGAACTTCCTGAACAGTTATAGGCGTCGGCCAATCAGCGACCGCCTCCACCTTTTTTAAGTCCATGGTGCTTCATTCGTCGCCGATGATGTAGCCCAAACACTCGATCGATCGCCAACCAAAGTCTCATTTCGAGAGTTGTCTGCAAAGCTTCTCTTGTTGTAGAATCTCAATAACGTTTTGTAGATGTCTATTTTTCTCCTCCGGGGTGCAGCTTGTGAAAATAAACAGTTCACTTTCTATGCATTTCTGAAGACTTGAGTACTTGACCTTGAACTCCTAACCTCTCTACGGTCACCATTGAGTGACAGTTACAGTCATGAGGTGCATATGCAAACACACACACACACACACACACACACACACACACACACACACACACACACACACACACACACACACACACACACACACACAC
>SZWC01011828.1:0-10434 GCA_023375785.1 Penium margaritaceum
TGTATGTGTGTGTGTATGTGTGTGTGTGTGTGTGTGTGTCTGTGTGTGTGTGTGTGTGTGTGTTTGTGTGTGTGTGTGTGAACTACGTCAAGAGGTCACTTGCCTGCCTTACAACCATCACCAACATCGAGGCCTCGCATGATGTCCTTGTGTGGGTGGCCCGGTCAACTGACGCATATCACCTCGCTAGCCTGTCAACTCGAACTTGTCACTATCCGATGATCATTACGCACTTCACTCCACTTGCTCCATTCCATGGGACACATGCTCCTCCCTTTTGATCTCATGCTTGTCGAGTAGCATAGATGAAATAACCACCAATAACTACACGACTCACATCACAATAAACTCAACTTGGCATAAGTAGGCGGAATATCCTAATGGATCGGAAGACCAAATAACAAGCTCGAGAGAGAAACCTAGATTAGACTTGGAATGGTCTCTCATTTTTTATTTTGTTTTTAGCTCAATTGCGGTTCTCTTTTACCGTAGAGTCTTTTATATTCGCCTATTTTTTAGAACTGAATTAAGTGACAATTAAATTCGACTGCAATTTTCAGCCCTGGAATTTTGGACCTGTTCATCCAAAGGTCCCTGGTATTTTTTTAGTGTCTTATTTTGGTGGAACTTATCGTTCATGTCCTTGGTCTGTCCCTACGACTTCGCTTGTTGAATCTTCAACTTTCGATTGTTGAGGGCGACGTCCCGCGTCGCGGCTCGCTTCGTAGGTAGATCCCGCTCGCAATCCCCCGTGGACTGCACGTCCGCGTGGAGTCCACGAGGGATTGTGAGCGGAACGTGGAAATTTAGCTGGAAAACCTAGGCAGCAGGTTAGGGCAGCGGCGTTGTTGATGCAGCGTGCGGGCTTCCACGCTTGTTCCTTAAGTCTGTTGCCCCCTCAGACTTCTGCTCTAGAGTCTAAGTCTGGAAGCTCTGGGTTTGTTACTCAAAAATGCGCGCGCAGGTGTTAGCGCCAGAAAGCAGCTGAAAACTGAAAGTGACTGACTAGGAATGAAGAATGAGCAACAATGGGAGACCCCTCCAAGTTCTAGCTCCCCCCCACTAGTGTAGAACTTGTTACTCAGCTAACCGGACAAACAGAAAATAGTCCTAGACCTATTTTCTGGCAGGCAGGGATTTCTCGGTGAGCCCTGCCAGACGCCCGACAGCCCAAAACCCGGGCGTCGTCCGTTTTGCCTGAAAACTGGACCATACCATAATACCGACGTTGCGAACGCAGTCGTGCGGTCAGAATCAGCTAGAAAAATACCAGCAAGGAGTTATGGCTGCCCGAATCCAGGCAGTGCCTACGACAGTCAGCGATGCCAAACAGGGCCATACAGCAGGAGACATGGACCCTAGGCACCGCATGATGCTACAGACGCAATGCCACAACCAGACACAGCGCTAGGTGCATGCAGACAGCATCTGCAGTGGCAGTGACCGCTGGCGGCCCGACCGCCAAGGAGGCCTGCCGATGGAGCTGAGTGCATCGCCAGAGGGAGGAGGCTCCAGCGAACGATGAGTGGGCCTCAGCGCGCGTCGGCTCCACTGAGCGACACTCCAGCAGCGTCAAGTCTCGCCGTCAGTCATCTGCACACCGATGTACACAAGCCGGGAGGACACAACAGAGTACAATGAGAGATGCACAAAAACCAACACTCCTCCATGACTCACAGGCGTAGTGCACATGTGCGGGCAGAGACACAGTCAACGACCAAACTCCCCCAGGCCAAGCAGAAACGCAAGCAAGGACAGAGAGAGTCACTCACGGATGCACGCCGACTGGACTCACAGCCTTCTTGAACGAGTCGCGCTTCAGTGCCTTGGTCAAGAAGTCAGCCATCTGCCGTGCTGTCTCAACCCACACGATGCTAATGCTGACGTCATGCAACAACGAACGCACATAGTGATACTCAACGTTGATGTGCTTTGTGCGTGTGTGATGCACGCCGTCATTGTCGGCAATGGCCATGGCACTCTCATTGTCACAATGCAACGTGATGGATGCGACAGACTGACACAACTCGGACAACAAACGACGCAGCCACACACTCTCACATGCGCCTGAGCCAAGAGCAACGTACTCAGCCTCAGCAGTGCTGCGTGCACTGCACCCCTGCTTGCCACTACGCCAGGACACAACTATGCCGCCAATCAAAAACATCCAGCCTGTGCGAATCTTACCGTCCGGACTGCCGGCCCAGTCACTGTCGGTGTAGCCCACCGCGACAATAGATGGCTGACAACGGAACATGAGGCCTCACCGAGGAGTCGAGAAGACATAGCGCAGTACTCGAATTGCGGCCTCATAGTGGAGGTGACACAGCTCCTGAGAAAAATGGACGAGGAGGTTGACGGCGAACGCGATGTCTGGGCGTGTCCTCGTCGCCAGGAATAATAGTGACCCGATGACTCGCAGGTACGTGGTCACGTCAAATGGCTCCCCCATAATAGCTGGGTCAGGACTCTTCACTTCACCTGACCATCGGATCACATGGGTGAGGATGCGCTCGGCACGAGTGGCAGGTCCTCCGCAAAGCGGGTGGACAGCGTCTGCACATAGGCGGCCTAGTGGATGTGCAGGTCGCCCTCGGAGCAATCATGCTCGAGCTCCATGCCGAAGAAGACTCTGGCAGATCCGAGATCCTTCATCTGGTAGGCAGCGTGCAGCAAGTCCTTGACACGCTGCATGACAGTCGTGTCTGGCGACGCAGTGAGGAGATCGTCGACGTAAACCAGAACAGCGGTAAAAGTCTGGCCTCGCGGACTGACAAACAGTGCGGGGTCAGCGGTGCTGCGTTGGAGCCCGCCACGAAGGAGCGTGCTGCTAATTTCTTGGTTCCAGCACCAAGGCGACTACTTCAGACCATAGAGGGCCTTACGTAGTCGCCAAACTCTCTCAGTACCATCGTCGAAGCCTGGGGACTGCACCATGTAGAGCTCCTCACCCTCCAGTGAACCATGGAGAAAAGTGTTGCTCACATCCATCTGATGCAGCTCCCACCCATGCTGGGCGAACAGGCTAAAGAGCACCCGGCTAGTGGAGAACCGGCCAACTGGGGCAAAGATCTGGTCCTAGTCGACCCCAGGAATCTGGGCAAATTTCTTGGCTGTAAGGCGGGCCTTGTACTTGTCCAAGGACCCGTCGGGCTTCCACTTGTGCCGAAAGATCCACTTGGTGCCGATGGCCTTCCGACCTGGAGGAAGGTCGACGAGGTCGTACACATGGTGCTCTCGGATAGCGGTAAGATCATCGGCACAGGCAGCGTCCCAGTGTGCGGCCTCAGGAGAGGCTCGTGCCTCGCGCAGGGTGGCTAGGTCCTCCGGGCATGCTGTGGAGCGGACTGAGAGAGCATGTGCATCGTGAGCCCCGGGTGGGATGCGTGCGAGTGCAGCCACAACAGCGTGCCGATGCTCGTGATGAAGCATGGCGTAGTCCAGTACGGAGCCCAGGTGAAGGTCTGCAATGATGGCCGAGGTGGTCAAGCCGAGGGCCTTGGTGCCAGGGTTCCCACTTACGACCGTGGGAGTGGAGGAGACACGTGGGGCCACGGGGGGTCGAGGCGCCATGGAGCGCGGTGCGACGGTCTGTGCGCTCACCAACGGTCTGGGTCGGAAGCTGCCGCCTGGGCCACGTGTGTAGCGTGGCAGGGCAGGCGATGGCACTGAGTCTGACGGGCCAATGGAGGCGGACGGGGTTGCTCGCCCGGAGGGGCCAGCGGATGCAACCGGGGCTGCTAGCCCGAAGGGGCCAGCGGGCGCGACAAGAGCTGTTGGCCTGGAGGGGCCAGTGGACGCAACTGGGGCTCCCGGTTCGGAGGGACCGGCAGACGCGACTGTGCCTGCCGGCCCGGAGGGACCAGCGGACGCAGCTGGGACTGCCGGCCCGGAGGGACCAGCGGACGCGACTGGAGCTACTGGCCCGGAGAGGCCAGTGGACGCAACTGGGGCTGCTGATCCGGAGGGACTGACGGACGCAACTGGAGCTGCCGGCCCGGAGGGACCAGCGGACACGGCTGGGGCCGCCGGCCCGAAGGGACCAACGGACACGACTGGGGCTGCTGGCCCGGAGGGACCAGCAGACACGATTGAGACTGCCGGCCCAGAGGGACCAGCGGATACGACTGGGTCTACTGGCCCGGAGGGACCAGCAGACGCGACTAGGGCTGCTGGCCCAGAGGGACTAGCGGATGCAACTGGGGCTGCCGGCTCACAGGGACGGAGGGATGTGTCACCCGGAAGCGGCAGGACGGTGGACGGACTCACCACTCCCCCACGCGACGGGATAGACACGGATGAGCCGGAGTGAATGAGGTCGCGAGGAAACAGGTCCTCGAAGAAGAGGGCATCTCGGGACTCGACGATGCAGTGCCGGGAGGGATCCCAGAAGCGCCAGGCCTTTGACTGACGAGAGACGCCGAGGAAGGTGCAGGGACGTCCACGGGGGGCGAGCTTGCCACCCTGCTGCGGGACGGGCAGCCACACAATGGCCACGTAGCCCCAGACGCGAGTCAGGCGGAGGTCAGCTCGCTAACCGCACCAATGCTCGTACGGCGTGGACTGGCGGGGAAGGGGACCGTGGGGAATCTGGTTCCAGACCCAGGTTATGTAGGCCATGGCTTCAAAATAGAAGCCATCGGAGAGACCGGACTTGACCCGCATGGTGCGGATGGCGTCGGCCATGGTACGGTTCCACCGTTCGGAGACACCGTTCTGGGTGGGCGTGTAGGGCGCGGATGTCTCATGGTGGATCCCGCAGGAGGCAAGAAAGGTCGTGGCCTCACCCATGTACTCACCACCGTGATCGGAGCAAAAGCGGCGGAGAGAGCGGCCACACTCGTGCTCCGCAAGGACAAGCCAATCCTGGATGGCTCGGGCGACATCGCTCTTCTGCCGAAGGCAGAAGATCCAGCGGTAGGGAGAATAGTCGTCAGTGAGGGTGAGTACATACCGGCCGTGCTCGCCGACGAACTCAGTGGGGAGAGGGTCCATGATGTTGGAATGGACAAGGTCGAGAGGGGCGGACGCATGGGAGGAAGACAAAGGGTACGTGGACTGGTGCATCTTCCCCTAAGCACAATCAATGCACTCAGTGGGGCACATGAGGGGGAAAGTCTCCGGGCCCTTGTCCGGCTAGGTGTAGAGCATGTTGTCTACGGCGGCAGAGTGGACATGGCAGAGGCGGCGGTGCAAGAGGCGAGTGTGCTGAGGAGAAAGCGTACTGGTGACAAACACATGGCCTGTGGCGGCCGACGGAGAGGAGATGGAAGGAGAGGAGGACAGGCGAGGTACATGCCACAGGTTGCCACGGGCGGTGGCGTGCAATACGACAAGACCAGACGGATGCAACGACACAGTACAAACACCACACGAGTGCACAACGTCCATGCTCATGCGGTCAAGGACAGTAGCGGACAGGAGGATGAGCTCGAGACCAGGGACGAAGAGGACATCGGTCAGAAAGACGTCACCGGAAGGACCACGGAAACGAACGAGGCCAACACCACGGACAGGCAATACCTGTCCGGAGCCTGTCCGGAAACCGGAGACATTGCCTACAGGAACGAGCATACTAAAGGCCTCACGAGAGGCCGTCATGTGATGCGTGGCCCCGGAGTCGATGATCTAGGTCTCTACAGGGTCCTGGACCGGGGTCGCCAGATCGCTAACGGTCACATGGCGGCAAGCAAGAGACGCGGACGCGGTGGAAGGAGGCGCGAACCGAGACTGCCAGTTGTCAAGCCATGCAATGTCGTCATGGGAAGGGGTAGAGGAGGCCATGGGAGATGTCGAGACAGACGAGGAAACGGGACACGATCGTAGCTCAGACTCGGTCATGCAGGGCTAGGCAGGAGAGCAGGAAGTGATGCAACTCGTACTTCCCTGGGGAGGAGGGCAAGGCAGGCCGAGCTGGAGCGCGATGAACTGCTCCAGCTGACGCTCACGGGCGGACGGCCCGGGAGTGTAGACGGAGTGCGGGGTGACAACGCCGGAGCCCGGGTAGGAGGACGACTGTTCCGGCGCCGACTGCTGCGACGCTGGTGGCGGCTGGACTGGCAAAGCAACCGGAGTGGTGGAGCTGTTGGACGAGGCCGAAGTGTCAGAGTCGGCGATAGCTACGGCAGCAGAGGCGAGACGGCGCTCCCGCTAGCGATGCACGGTGGCAATGACGCGTGCCTCGTCCGTCGGTAGAGGGCACGTGTACCACCGGTGCCCAGGCTGGCCACAGTGGTGGCAGACCGAGCCTCCACCGCTGGACCCAGTCGACGGCCGTTGTTGCTGTTGCTGACCCTTGTCTTCCTTGTTCCGACGCTTCTTCTTCCCCGAAGACGATGAGGTAGCTGCGACGGGGGAGGCGACGGCCACAGAGGCGACGGAAGGGGAGGCGAGAGCCTCCGTGCGCTGGAGGCGGGACTCCAGACGAGATTCCTCAGTCCGGAGGAAGAGCTCGTATGCCCAGGGCATGAGGGTGCCCTGGGCCGCCATGGTGGAGAGGACGTCGTGAGAGTAGTGGACGAAGACGTCCGCGTACGCGTCAGTGGCACCGCGCTTGATGGTGAGGAGCGCGGCCAGAGGCGGTGGGGCAGAGATCCCGAGGCGACGAAGGATGTCCTCCGCCCGCTACTAGTAGGAGGTGAGTGTCTCGGTCTCCCCCATGTGTAGGGAGCTGAACTCCCGCAGCAGGCGGCTGCTCTCAGCCTCGCTGGACAGGCGATGAGGACGAGTGAGGATGTGCCATGCGGCTGCAGGGTCTGGTGTGGCGCCAGCGATGAAGTCACCTAAGAAGGGCTCGAGGGCGAGGCAGGAAGCCGGAGGGGCGACAGGGACTAGAGCACGGACGACACGACCAGCGTCATACAACTGGTCGGCCAGGGTGGCGTCATACGGCAGGGTGTAGTATGCCCACAGACCCTCACCCTGCGCCCAGATCCGGAAGCTAAGCTCCCAGCTCCGGAACTGCTCGCCGGCCTGAAGCGGCCGCGGTGGCGTCTCAAAGTCCTTTTGCCTGCGGCCGGCACCTAGAGTCGGGCCAAGGACGGAGGTCACTGTTTGACGCTGGCGCTGAGTCTGCTGTTGCGCCAGGCAGTGTGTGGCAGCAGACACAGCTGGGCTGGCATGCTCTGGAGGGATGAAGGATGGCGGCGCACTGGTGGCAGTCTGAGAGACCAACGGCTGCAGTGCCGCAAGCTACTGCGTCAAGACGGCGAGCTGTTGCTGAAGAGCACCGAGGGGGTCAGGGTTGCCGCCAACGACGCCAGAGGGCTACTGCCGCTGCTACTACTGCTGTTGTTGCGGCTTCTACTACTGCTACTGTTGCTGCTATTGCTGCTGCTCCTTTTACTGCTGCTGCTACTGTTGCTGCTCCTGCTCCTGCTGTTGCTGTTGTTGCTACTACTGTTGCTGCTGTTGCTGCTGCTGTTGATGCTGCTACTGCTACTACTGCAGCTACTGCTGCACCTGTTGCTACTACTGCTGCAGCCGTTACAAGAAAGGGGGGCTGGGGGTCCCCCCATCAGAGGAGGACCCCTCCCAAGTGGGGCTACCGGCCATGGTTTGATGCCACTTGTTCTTTTTTGTTCCTGACGTCAGCAGTGACATCAGCTGAGGGTGGTGGACGTCCTACCCAGCCTTAGGTTTTCTTCCCCCTTCCCTTGCCCCCCCCTTTTTTTTGTGAGTTGATGATGTCAGTAGTGACATCAGCACTGACGTCAATAGCGAGATGCTGACGTCAGTAGTGGCGGTTGTTGGGGCCGCTGTTGCAGCTGTTATTGCTGCTACTACTACTGCAGTAGCTACTATTACTGTTGCTGCTACTGTTGGTGCTGCTGCTGCTACTGCTGGTGCTACTACTGCTGTAGCTGCTGCTGATGCTGCTGTTGCTGCTGCAGCTACTACTGCTACTGTGGTTGCGGCTGTTGCTACTGCTACGACTGCAGTTGTAGCAGCAACTACTGCTACTGTGGGCTGCTGCTGCTGCTGTGGCTGCTGCAACAGCTAAGGCAGCTGTTGCAGCCGCGGCAGCGAAGTTGGTGGGGTGGGGGTTTTTTTCTCTTTTTTTCCTTTCGTCTGTCACAACGGGCAGCTGCCCGCTGTTTGCTGCGAGCAACAGGCTGTTGCTCGCTGGCAGCGGGCTTCTGCTCGCTGGCAGCGAGCTACTACTCGCTGGCAACAGCAGGCTGCTACTCGCTGCTCGCTCGCTGCGGGCTGCGAGCAGCAGCAGCCGCTGCTGGCTGCTACCAGCAGCTGCTCGCTGTTGCTGCTACTACACTGCCACTACGGCCGCTACTGCCGGCAGCTGCTGGCTGCAGCTGCTGGCTGCTCCTGCCATTGCTCGCTGTCGTTGCCTGCGGCTGCCGCTACTACAGACTACTGCTGTTGCGTGCTGGTACCAGTCACTGCACCTGGGTGACGTTGTAGCGTGCATCGTCGCCCGCAGCTGTCGGACGCGGCCTGCCGCTCACCTCCTCGCGTCACGCGTGGGGGTCAGCGCCGCCGAGAAATTTCGTCAACATTTCCCCTGGCCGAGTGGCCGTGGGAAAATTTCTGACGCCGCCACCAGGCGGGTCAATGCTGCCGGAAAAAATCCGGCAACATTTCCCCTGCACTGGCGCGTATGGGGGTCCACCGGCGTTGTCTGGCACCTGTACGCCAGTCTTCTGCTGCTGCTGCTACGCTCTAGCTCTGATACCAAACTAGAAAACCTAGGCAGCGGGTTGGGACAGCGGCGTTGTTGATGCAGTGTGCGGGCTTCCACGCTCGTTGCTTAAGTCTGCTGCCCCCTCAGTCTGCTGCTCTAGAGTCAAAGAAGTCTGGAGGTAAGTCTGGAGGCTCTGGGTTTGTTCCTCAGAAACGCGTGCGCTAGTGTTAGCGCCAGAAAGCAGTTGAAAACTGAAAGTGACTGATTAGGAATAAAGAATGAGCAACAATGGGAGACCCCTCCAAGTTCTAGCTCCCCCCCACTAGTGTAAAACTTGTTACTCAGCTAACCAGCCAATCAGAAAATAGTCCTAGACCTATTTTGTGGCAGGCAGGGTTTTCTCGGTGAGCCCTGCTAGACGCCTGACAGCCCTAAACCCGGGTGTCGTCCGTTTTGCCTTAAAACTGGACCATACCATAATACCGACGCTGCAAACGCAGTCGTGCGGTCAGAATCAGCTAGAAAAATAACAGCAAGGAGTTATGGCTGCCCGGACCCAAGCATTGCCTACGAGAGTCAGCGATGCCAAACAGGGTCATACAGCAGGAGACATGGACCCTAGGCACCGCATGATGTTGCAGACGCAATGCCACAACGAGACACAGCGCTAGGTGCATGCAGACAGCATCTGCAGTGGCAGTGACCGCCTGCGGCCCGACCGCCGAGGAGGCCTGCCGATGGAGCTGAGCGCATCGCTAGAGGGAGGAGGCTCCAGCGAAGGATGAGTGGGCCTCAGCGCGCGTCGGCTCCACCGAGCGACACTCCAGCAGCGTCAAGTCTCGCCGTCAGTCATCTGCAAGCCGGGAGGACACAACAGAGTACAATGAGAGATGCACAAAAACCAACAAATTTCACGTTCCGCTCGCAGTCCCTAGGAGACTCCGCACGGAACGTGAAACGATGTGTAGAGATATAGCTTTTTTATAATTTTGAGGGTGATTCGTCGAAGACAACATCATTATGTAGGTGCTTAAATGGACGAAGGAAAGTAATTATTTTAGTTTAAACATAAAAGACACTACGGCAGCTACAAGTCAAAGGCTGAGTTTTGAGTGCAAGTGTTTCCTCTGTATAATTTGAAACACAACTCAGCCCAAGGGTGTAAAGCGGTGTCTCAGACTGGTACTGCATCATCTCCAGCTTCTCTTCCGGCCGACGCTCAGTCTCCTACTAGCCTCTGCCAACACCCTGCAAGATACTCTACCTTACTGTCAAATCGGGTTGAGCTAACAGCGTCAGTTTCTGTAACCATGAGTCAAACGACCCAAAACTGTCAAGCTGTGCTATGATGGACAAAGCTAAGGCTGAAACTCTCAGAAAGTGAAGACCTGTTGAAACTGTATACAGAGCAGACAATCCATACCCGTCTGCTCCACACCCACACTTAGTGGACTGGCTACTGGACGCACACTGTCACACTTCCTCTGCTCGGGCATTCACAGCTCTGCAGAGAGTCTGAATGTGCACTCGCCAAAGCACCAGGAAGCGAGCACACCGGTGGAACCCACGAGTACAGCAAACAAGGACATCTGGTCTTCACTGGGCACACCGTGCGTGTGCAGCCTCTCATGTGGTCTCACCCAAGCCTCCTACGTGAGGCAAAGGCAGACCAGGCCAGATGGGTCTGGATTGCCAAGCGTGCGCTTGCGTCGCACAAATCGACACTCTCATCTGCAAACTAGCCCTGGCTGAAAGCAGACTACCGCAAACATCTTGTTCTGAGGTCCGCCCCC
>SZWC01011828.1:34615-55500 GCA_023375785.1 Penium margaritaceum
TCCCCCCCCCCCCCACCCCTCCCACCCTCCCCAATACTCCATGCTATCGCAGCCCTCCACCTCAACGGCCGCGATGGAGGACAGCAATCAAGCACGTCATGCTCGACTTTGCCATGCTTAAGCAACGACATGCGCCGTTGTTTTTGCATGGTGAAAACGGGGGGGGAGGGGGATAGGGCTTATTGTTGCCGGACTTGGGCTGATGCAGCTTCTTGTTCTGACGGAGGGGTATATGAGGCTTATTTGTCCATCGAAGGAGCTGATGGGGCTTACTATTCCGACGGAGGGGTATATGATGGTCACGAGTGAAAAATAGGGGGGTTCGGCATTTTCACAGTACGTAGTAACACTATGCAATCGGCTGAGTAGCCAAGAATCTGCACTGACATCAGGGAATCCGCTGAACAAGGACATCCGCGATGGCAATTCCGTTTTGCGGTCGGCGATTACGTCCACCAACAGTCTTTCTGCACTTCTTTTACGTCCGAACGAAAGCCTCTTGTTGGTTTGTGTGGCTTCCACCCGTCACGACTGTCGCCCATGCATTATCCACATACCCACGTTGGCGGTATATGATAGAGGAGAGCGTGACTACACGACGAGCCTCCGCAATGTCCCGAGACTTCTCCAGCACCTACTACAGCGCCGGCGAGACGCGGTCGATGCGTTCCGGTAGCCCTGTTGGCGTCTCTGGAGTTAGGAGAGTTTTCTCGTTCGGTTGAGACCCGCGCACCCGGTGGACTGTCCCTGTGCGACGAGGAGACACCGGTGGCTGTACTAGCGCTTCCGATGTCCGGAAAGCTGTTTTGGATGTCTGGAGGCTGATTTCGAGATTTTCTAGCACTGCTCAGATTTTCTCCGTGGTCGAGACTCGGGCACTCGGAGAGTTGTTTCGGTGCCTCGAGGAGACCACCATTATTGTCATAGTGGTGTACGCAGTGTGTTATCCCCGCTGACTCGTTTGGGTTCAGAGGGGGTGACGGGGCCCGGTGCGGCTTGCTGCCAGCACCCCTACTTAAGCCCGCTAGGGGCTCACTTGTAATCTCTCCTTGTTCTTTTATATTCAACGTTCCAGACTTGGCCAAATTCTTGCCGTCCTGCACCGCACTCACACACAGAGCTCATGTTCGTTTTTGCATGGGCCTGTATGCCCTAAAATATTTCCAATTTGGTATCAGAGCGCAGGGGGGCATGTGAGCAGCAGTAGCAGCAGCAGTGGGCGAAATGCGAAGAGAACGTGCCACGTGGCGCCACGCCGGCAGTAGCGTGAGGGAGCGCCAAACAACTACACGTGAAAGCCTGAGGGGCGGTGATCCCCGCACAATAGCATTAGCGACTGCGTCCAACACTAGCATTCGCAGTAGCTACACGGGCGGCAGCAGCAACAAGAGCAGCAACCACTTTGCGGCGCAGTAGCAGGAGCAACAGCAGCTGCAGCAGCGCATCAGCCGGTGCAACAACAGTGCCACTAGCAGCAGCATATAGTAACAGCAGCAGCAGCCACTGTAGCAGTAGCGGCAGCAGCAAGTAGCACCGGCAGCAACATCAAGAGGCAGCCGCGGCAACAGCAAGCAGCAGCAGCAGCTGCTGCGCAGTTTAGCAACAATAGCAGCAGTAGTAGCGGAAGCAGCTGCAGCAGCAACGGTGGCAGCATCAAGCAGTAGCAGTAGCAGCTGCTGCGCAGAGTAGCAGCAGCAGCAGTGGCGGAAGCAGTTGAAACCGTAGCATCTGCACCCGTTGCTACAGCTGCTGCTGCAAGAGGGCCTCGCAACCCTCCTACGAGGGCCCCCGCCCCCTCGGAGGGGCCCCCCTCGACCCCCATCAGGGGGCCTCTCCGAGGGGGGGGGCGTCGGCCCCTTTCGCCCCCCTCCCCTTCTTTCGAGGGGGCCCTTGGAGGGCCCAGTCGAGCCCCTCCGAGGGGCCCCTCAGAGGGGCCCGTCGGCTCCGTCGGCCGACGGACGGAGGGAGGGGCGGACCCCCCCCGTCCCTCGCCTCCTCACTCACTCGCTCGCTTGCTCACTTGCTCGCTCGCTATTTTTTTACAAGCGAGCAAGGAGCAAAGGGGGGGAGGCGACCTGACATCGCAGCCTCATTTCTTAATTTCCCCCCCAATCCTGACTTGCCCCCTTTCTAGGGGGCAATCCAGAACCGGGTGACGGTCAAACCCGGGGTGAGCAGAAAGAAGAAAAACAAAACGAGGGACGGGGGTGGGGGCGAGAAGAGGGGAGAGCGAGATAGAGAATAAAAAAAGGGGTGGCTGAGGGGAAGGGAAAAAAGAAAAAAAAGGCAAAAAAGGGAATTGTCCAACTAATACCGCCGCAGCAGCAGCAGCTTTCATAAGAGAAATAGCAGTATCGGGCAGAGTTGCAATGACTACATAGTGCAGCGGCTGCACCAACGCTTGCAGTTTCTCCTTCTCAGCCGACAGCGGATTGTGCGTCAGCGGCGATCTCCGCTTCGAGACGCATCCTAGATCGGCGTCTTCCTGGGGCCCGTGGATTGGTGCGTGCATGTCACTCCATAGGATAAACGGCGGATTCGAGTCTTTCCATCTCCGAGGGCTGGGTCGTCTACCGCTTGGAGCAGCAGCCACACCTGCAGCCGCCACCCCTTCTCGTCTTGGAGCAGTCTTCGCTCAATTAGTGGCAGCAGCATTAGTAGCCGCAGTTAGTCAGACTCTAGTCTCCAGGCGTGCTGTGGTAGTGCAGCGCGTCCCGTCTGGTCACGTTTGCTCACCCGGACGCCGTGACCTCCAGGAGTGACAGTACCTATTGGCCTCATTCTCTCCCGTGGCTTGGTTTTTACCATAGGGAGTAGGTGCCCGCGGTACTTATCCATCGTCCAGCGCACGAGATGAGTGCACGGACATCTGAGCAAGTGCCCCGCGTGTTCGCCTGTTACTACTATGGTGATGGACGTCATGGTTGGCGTCGCTGTTGGGCACGCCCTCCCAGCTAGCATCCACCTCGGCTTCAGCCTTACCCGAGCATGCGTCCTCCACAACATGCGCATCTGCTAGCATTGGTAGATCCCCTAGCTGGACCTCTGGCGACCATATTCGTCGAGATCCACGGCCTAAGGCAGATGGTGCAGCGGCTTTGTGACCTTGTTTTCACCAAGCGTGCTTCTGCTCCTCGTTCGTCGACGGCCTCCTTGACCACATCTCCTTCATCCTCTTTTTCTTCCTCATTCGATGGTATCCCTTCAGCTTCACCTGTCGGCCTGTCCCAAGCTGCCACCATCCTCTCGATCCTCCACTATCCTCCGACCACGACGCCACCTCGCGATGACATGTCTTCATGCAATCGTTCCACTCGTGTATCCCCGCGGCGTCGGCATCAGCGCTCCGCGTGCCGGTTTTGATACATCCTCCACCTCCTCGGCTTCCGTTGCTGTACCTGTCGAGGGGGAGTGTGGTCACCGCGCATTGTTTTTTGTGACCGTAGCGATAGGATCCGCACTCGCGCCAGGCCATGGTGCCCGAGCGTCCGCTCAGGCAGACTGAGATGATACAGTGACAGCACATGGCGTGGATTCTGATCCCGACATGGCGTTCATGGTGGAGAATTGCCTGTCATCATCTGGGCTGGATCCAGATCTTCCATAGCAGCAGGTGACATCAGGAGGAGCGCAGCCGCGGCGTCCCTGTATGGTGCCACTCGTGGCTCCGTCCGGTGGAGGCCCAGGAGTGCCACAGGAGTCCCGTACGGATCGAGATGCATCTACCGGACTTTTGGGGGAGAGTGTGCAGACGGCGTGTGTTGGAGTACTTGGGACGTGCATGTCATCAAGGTCGATATCTACGCTAGGGCAGCAACCAGACATTCTGCAGCAACATGTTGCATGAGGAGGAGTGCAGGTCTCGCGTGCCTTGGCGGTGCCACTCGCTACTCTAATCAGTAGCGACCTGGCGGTGACACAGGAGTATTGTGCGGATCAGGATGTCCCATACGGATTTCCGGGGGCGTTGGCGCAGGGGACTCACACCAACCCGATCGCGGTCGCAGTGCATGAGCAGAGTCGGTCGGCTAGTCTTTTAGAGGTTGAGGCATTCTTGAGAGTAATAGTTCTGAGAGATGTCGTTGGGACATATGCTGCAGCAGACACAACAGGCTCCACCGTCTCATCTGCGCTACCTGCGGACCAGCTTCAGCATGAGGATTCGTCCATGATCCTACAGTCTCTGGGTTTCCGTACACACGACGGAGCAGCGACATACATGACGGAGTCAGATGGTGGTCCTCACTCTATCATCGAGCATATGGCAGCGACCAGCCTTCCCGGCGAGATAGTGCGTAAGCGCCGGCTCCGCTTGCTATTCGCCTTGACGGGCATTTTTGAGCCGGAGTCCTCCACACATATGTCCACTACGGTGGCAGTCAAGGACATTGGAGCAGATCCGTACATACGGATGGAGTCACATCATCAGTAGGAGCTGGGTTTTGCCCCCTCGTTTTCACCTTTTGGTGACCTTGCTGATCACATCGACGCCAAGAGTTGCAGTACGTGCACGGACGACATTTCCACATGCTCTACAGACTCTGACGACTCCTCCTCCTTCTCTCTCGGCATGCGACCGCCCACTCCTCGTATGACAGACACAAGCTGTGGTGTGGATGCGACACATGCAGCTGCATCCGATTTTCCAACGTCTCAGCTGATTGCGAGTTTGGTTGACCTCCAGGAGGATGCAGCAGCACTGGCTCCATCATCTTCAGCAGCAGAGATGCAGATAGAGCTATACTCGCGAGTTTTACAGTCTGCATATGCAACATCCAGTGAGGCAAAGTTTATGCTACGCGAGGCAGACGTGGGCCACCTCCACATGTCTGAAGCAGATTACGCCAACCTGCAGGAGCGTGTAGTGATGGTGCAGCAGGAGATGATGGCAGTGCGTGAGCAATTCTCAGAGGAGGGGATCATCACTAATATCGGCACGAGCCTTCTGCCACCAGCATCTAACACACCCATACTCGGGGAGGATCTTGTAGCAGCTCTGAGTGTGAAATTCGACGGGGACACTACCATAGGAGAGCTGAGCGTGCCTTCAGTTTCCTCCACCGTTGCTCCTGTCGACTCTGTCATCGTTCCTCTTTGTGCGGCTGACATCACGCACCTTCGTCCACCCGACTCAGCTGCTCCATCGTGACCTTCGTCCATGAGTGGTGATCCTGTTCGTCGCTCCATCCCTCTTCTTCTACCTGTACACTCTTGTGCCTCAGGGTGCTCTATCTCGCCTCGGAGGCCAGCTCTGCCACTTCATCCACGCTTGCATGCTACTCGCCCATTCCCTTTCCTTCGGCGCACATAGATGCATCACGGCAGAGCGGACAGAGGAGAGACTATCAGTTGGGACCCTTGGCAATCACGCAAGGACTGGTACAATCCAGGTGATGCAGATTGATGTGAGGAGTCGCAGCCGGAGACACCACTTCGACTTTGAGCATGAGAGCCGACTCGCATGTGACAGGGGGAGCTATCTCTACATGATGGACACACCACATGACTCATCGCCTAGGATCTGTTCAGCTACGACATCAGCATCTCCATCGAGGACATCGCTGCCAGGTTCATCTGTCCAGGGGGAGTGTTGTGTGGACCTCGACCTAGCGCGACGTCATGGGCAGTGCATGGCGAGGTCCATGCACTACTGTGAGCATCTACAACATCCGGCGTGTGGCTCATGCTATGTGCCTACACAGCTGCATGTGGATGGTAGCACACTGTTGGTCGAGACCCGGACACTTGGTAGGTTGTACTTGTGTCATGAGGAGACCATGTGAGCGTGTGTCTTGGTATGTGGCTATACTGCGTGTGGCATGTGCATGCGATCTAGGCCGCTCTTAGTGGTCGAGACCCGGACACGTGGTGAGTTGCACCCGTGTTACGAGGAGATCCTCCCATGATCCTCTATTTGGATGATGATGCTATTGTGTTGGATTGCTCGTAGCGGTCGAGACCCGTGCACGAGTACCGCCGCTGTCACGAGGAGACCATCTTTTCGTCTGACATGTGTATGATGTGCATTACACTGGTTTGTGTGCGTGTGCATCACTCCTCTCATGGTCGAGACCCAGTCACTTGGTGAGATGTGCCAGTGTCGAGGGAGACCTTCGATGGGTAGCAGATCAGTGTGTGTATGGTTTACTAGTGTACATTGTGGTTTGGCATAAGTTGTTCCGTGCCTTTGTTCATTTGTTCTGGCGTGGACGGCTATGTCAGCCAGGGGGAGTGTTGTTTGTGTAGCTTCCACCCGTCACGATTGACGCCGATGTCTTATCCATATACCCACGTTGGCGGTATATGATAGAGGAGGGCGTGACGACACGACGAGCCTCTGCAGTGTCCCTAGACTTCTCCAGCACCTACTACAGCGCCGGCGAGACGCGGTCGATGCGTTCCGGTAGCTCTGTTGGCTTCTCCGAAGTCAGGAGAGTTTTCTCGGTGGGTTGAGACCCGCGCACCCGGTGGACTGTACCTGTGCGACGAGGAGACACCGGTGGTTGTACTAGCGCTTCCGATGTCCGGACACCTGTTTTGGATGTCTGGAGGCTGATTTCGAGATTTTCTAGCACTGCTCAGATTTTCTCGGTGGTCGAGACCCGGGCACTTGGAGAGCTGTTCCGGTGCCTCGAGGAGACCACCATTATTGACATAGTGGTGTACGCAGTGTGTTCTCCCCGCTGACTCATTTGGGTTCAGAGGGGGTGACGGGGCCCGGTGCGGCTTGTTGCCGGCGCCCCTACTTAAGCCCGCTAGGGGCTCATTTGTACTCTCTCCTTGTTCTTTTATATTCAGCGTTCCAGACTTAGCCAAATTCTTGCCGTCTTGTATCGCACTCACACACAGAGCTCATGTTCGTTTTTTCATGGGCCTGCATGCCCTAAAATATTTCCAATTCCTCTTGGACAAGCGATTCCCAGTCCGAGAAAAACGTGCGAATAGGAAAAGCTTTGGGTAGCAACCAGGTTTTTTCATGAAACAGATTTCGCACATCGCAAACAAGCACATGCCTCGACCAACACCTTCTCCTCGCACATTTTGAAAACCTAACGCAGCAGGTTGGGGCATCAGCGTTGTTGATGTACCGTGCGGGAACCAACGCTAGTTGCTTAGGCTGCCCCCTCGGTCTGTTGCACTAGAGTCAAAGTCTGAGAGCTCTGGTGTTGCTACTCAGAAACGCGTGCGCCAGAGTTAGCGCCAGACAACAGCTGAAAACTGGAAATGATTGATTAGGAAGTGAGAATGAGCAACAATGGTAGACCCCTCCAAGTTCTAGCCCCCCCCCCCAGCTTTGTAGAGCTTGTTACTCAAAACAGGCAGGGTTTTCTCAGTGAGCCGTGCGAGACAGGCGACGGCCCAAAACCCGGGCGTCGATCGTTTTGCTTGAAAACTGGACCATATCATAATACACATGCTGCAAATGCATTCGTGCAGTCAGAATTGCCTAAAAAAATAGCAGCAATGAGTTATAGCCGCCTAAACCCAGGCACCGTCTACGCTAGTTCCCGGTCCCAACATTGCCCGAATAATATGAAACTTGGGCCCTAAGCAGAACATGGCGTTGGAGATGCAACAGCGCAATCAGACCAAGCACTGGACTTGTGCAGACAGCATATGTACTGACAGTGACAGCCGGCGGCACGACTGTCGAGGAGGTGTGCCGATGGAGCTGATCACGTTGGAGGGAGGAGGCTCTAGCAAGATGCGTGCAGGCCTCAGTGTGCGTCGGCTCCACCAAATGACACTCCAGTAGCGTCGTGTCTTGCTGTCATTCATGTGCACGCCGGTGTACACAAGCCAGGATGACACAGTAGAGTAAAACGAGAGATGCGTGAAAAGTAACACGGACTAGAGGTGAAGGTCGAGAAAAAATCGTTTCCAAGGCTGAGAACATGTTTGAACCCGGCTTTAGTGTATTACTCTGACCCCGATGCATGCCTGTGTGCCGCCAATGCCACTAGTTCCTCATGGGTGCAGAGCAAGAGATGATTTCACTTTCCGAAATGGTCAACAGAAGTGTAGCGAACCGACTTCTTGACGGCGCTAGACTTCTATGAAAATGGCCTCTATTTTCTCAAAGCCACCAAACATCTCGTCGGTGCTAATCACGTCGTGACCTCGCACACATTGCTCAACTTGAGCACCAAAGACCCGACATATGCATCATTGTGGTTCTCAAAATTGTACACATGTGCTTGAATTATTCGACACTTGTCATCAAAATACACTTACTTCATAACAAAATCTATTCATTTGTCCCACTTCCTCCAATTGTCTTCCATTCCAAACCTCATCCATGTTGAATTTGTGTCCAGTTCCTGGCCTCTCACATCTGCTACTCCGCCTTGTCTCACCTCACATGTTGAGAAACACATATACAACATATTTAATGATCATGGCTACGCTTGGGGGGTCAGCACTCGAGACCAATGTGATCACTGGAACCGGTCTAACCAAGAAGCCACCAAGCATTCCAATGATGCTCACAGGTAAAACCTGTTCATCCCAGTTTTCCTCCTATTGACCATCTTGATAGGATGTAGATGTGGCTGGGCCTCGTACACTCTGACTGCCTTGGTTTGCCTCATGTTGTTTGCTTGTTGGTTTTGTGGGAGTTGCTATCTTTCCGGGGTGGTGACCAGTAAGGGGCCACCATGTCGGTCGTTGGTCGTACACCGGTGAATAGTCGCCCTCCATTACTACCGAAAGGTCAAGCTCGACCTTTAGGTGGCGGTGCAGGCTCGCTTGGCGTGATGCTCAATGCGGGTGTGTGCTCATCGGTTGTTACACGCACCCTATCCCATCCAACACTTGTTCGTTGTTTATTTTTGTCTAAGGCAAACTTCCACATCCATTGTGTGTGTCTCGTGGGTCCTCCCCGCTCTAATGCTTCTCTCACACTCCCTTTGCTAGTATGCAAGAGGGTTACTAAAATCCCTATGAAACACCTGCGTTCTGATCATAGTACCATTTGATATCAGAGCACAGCCGCACTGGAGGGAGAGGCCTTGCATGAACTACCAGACGACAACCTCCCACCAGTCTTTAGCTCATCTCCATCATCCAGAAGATCGCAAACCTTATGAGATGTCGATGAATGGAGCAAGCACACCTGGTAACGAGCAACAACAACCAAAAAATTCTCAGACAATGGAGGATCAGCAGCAGGCAAAAAACGATGCTCATATGACCAAAAGGCAGTAGCAACAGCTTTTGCATCCAATGATGCAACACTGGTGAACGCCATGGTCAGTCCACTGACAAATCCCTCGGGCTTGGGGACTCCTCTGCCCCGCGGTTGCCCGCCAGGACGATAGTTGGCGCAATGGAAGGCACCAACCGACAAGCTAATGTGAACTCGTACCAGAATTTGTTGGGACTGGAGAGCCTCAACACCCATGTGCTCCAGCAACTCAATGCGACGATGGAGGAGCTTCAAGATTTTAGTGCACACAAAGGAGTGCTCACCGAGAGAAATATCAACTCTTGAGTGAAGCTTATGTTTCACCGACACTTCTTGAGTCGTTTCATGTAAACTTGAAAGGATCGAAGGTTAGGATGTGGCTTAAATTTTTGGAGGTGTACTTCATCGTGGCTTGGGTCAACAATGACAAAAAGAAGATTGACCTTGTGACCTTGCTTTTGCGAGGTACGACTTTCAATTGGTGGTCATCGAACGACATTAGGAGATCGGCGGAGCCAAATAAACAGCTCGCAAAACCACTCTCACATCGTCAACCAAAGGAGTCGTACCTCTCGAGTAGATAAATCCAACATGGCACGAATCTCTCACCCCACTAGAGACCTATGTCGAATTCCGGCGTACTACACTTGTACACTTTGGAGAAAATTAATTAGAAGTCAGACACATGGCACAACATTCAACGCTTGCATCAACCATCTACAAGTAGAGTTCATGCAACAATTTCACATAAGTGACCGGTAGTGACCTTGCCCCAAATGAACTCTTCTTCTACCACAACTCAAGCAGGATATCCGGCAAGTAATAGCCATTTTTGGCAGCTAAGATGGCCCTCTGCCAATGATCGCAAAAGCCGATTGCATGGATAGCGCCAACAACGCTTAGACGCAGGAATCCAACTGTCGACGATTCGTATGGTGGCGGAAGGAAGTTACAGTAGAAAAAGTCATCATCCCGAATGGGGATTGACACCATTGACCAATGCGATCAACAGCTCTTGTGGACTTGCAAGAAGGTGGGATACATCTTGTGCGATTGTCGGAAACGGTAAACGCAAGCCAAGAAGCGCGGAAGCTGTAAGAAAAACTGAGGAGTTCGAACACAGAAAATGGCAAGGAAAGAGGACAAGACTCATGTCCTCTAAAAATAATCTATGTTGGCCGATTGCCCATCGAAGCGACTCGCATTGCCGTCTTTCAGGGTTCCTATGGTTGCAAGGTTTGACAAGGGGTATGAGGACGACCAACCGGCAATACTGCCACGAGTGCAAACACGGAATTGTAAAATTTGCAAAATGGTACCGACACTACTAGACGGGGGAGCTTCTCACGATTTAACATGCAAGGACATGGGTTAGAGGCTGGTCTTGCAAACCAAACCGGGGTTTGAAGGAAAACGATTAGCACATGACTATAGATCCCTCAACTTTGTGAACCTCTCCGATTATAAATCAAATATCTGCACAATGTTACAGCTTGCAGGACTTGTCTTATGAGCAATGACAAAATCATCCTCGGGCGTAACTTCCTGTATCGACACAATCCATGGGTGGACTGGAGTAGCGGATCATTCCACGTCAGCATCAACTACAAAAAAATGACACCTGCCTCGAATCAAGAAACCCACAATGTAGCGGCGGTTACAATAAGGAGTAGGGATGGAGGCCATAGAGAATTTTGCAACAATCGCAAAACGACAACCGATATCTTTAAAAGTTCCCAAGGGTTATTTGTGACATGGAGCTCAAGCATGTATATTCCACATTGAGTCAGGGGAAGCAGACTAAGTTGCAGTAGCTAAGGCACCCACAACAACCTCGACACCTTAGAAATTTACAACCATTCCTCAGGGGTTTGTACGACTCGTCAGGGAGTTAAAAAGGGTTTTTTTTTTAACAAACTTCCTTGATAGTTACCTTCGTAACAAAACAATGTCCAACAGACATGCCAGAAACCTCACAAGAGACCGAGAATGAAAGGGTCCTATCAGATTAGCAACCACAAGCTGACCAACTCAAGAAGCAACTGGAAGAGATGTTTGGACAGTGGTTTATTAGACGCCCCACATCACCTTAGCGACACATGAACTTTTTGTGAAGATGAAAACAGGGGAAATGTAGATGTACATGGACTACTGAGCATTGAATGACGTCGCCATCAAGAATGGCTACCCTCTTTTGTGAGCATACAAGCATTTCAACCAAATCCGCATGACTCAAATATTTGGCAAAATCAAGTTATACAACATCTGTCATCCAATTCGCATATCTAATGAGGACGTTGAGAAGACAGCATTGTCCACAAGATACAAGCACTCCAAGTTCAACAACAGTGTGTTTGGACTCATAAATGTCCCTGCATTATTCATATTTGCAATGAATAATATTCTCCATTTGTACCTCAACAACGTCATTGATGAATACCTCGGCGATATTAGATTGTACATTCACATCCCGTGGAGCACAATAGACATCTGTGAAAAGTTCTTGTAAATATAGAAAGAGATGAATTATTTGGAGAACTCTCAAAATACGACTTTGGTCACCGTTCGACCGAGTTTGTGGGACATGTCATCGGTGGCTGATGGATCACCATGGCCTTGAAAAAGATGGAGGCTGTTGCCGATTGGCTGAAGCCTACTAATGTTTGGGACGTTCAATAAATTTTAAGGCTTCTGTAATCATTGTTGTAATGTTGTAAAGGTCGCCAAAGTATCAGCGCCTCTCTCCGATCTCACTCGAGAAATCACTAAGTGGAATTGCGAGATAATGTGAAAGTGTTTAACATCTTGGAAAACTCTATGACCTCGATGCTAGCCTTACGATTGGAAAATCGAAAGGTGGACTACATCATGACTACCAACGCATCCGATGGAGCAATCACAATTTACGAGAACAAAATACTCATTGTTTTACATGCACTCAAAGCATGGTGGTGCTACTTAGAATTCCGGTGATGCATCGTCCATACCGACCATCATATGTTAAGATATTACAAGTCAGCAAAAAAAATTCCATGGACAAACTCGATGGATGGAGGTCCTCGAGTCCAACTTCGACTTCAAATTCAAGCACCGGCCTATGACAACTAATCTTGTGCATGCTATGAGTCGGAAAACACATCTGATGGCCGAGATCAACATGTTACTTGTCGAATGAGACCCGTATCTTACAAGACTATTTGCGAAGGAGTACGAGGAGTTTGGAGGGTATGCCAAAAACTAAGTTTTGGTTGGACGACCCTTATTTTCGATGACTATTTACTCAATAGGTTGACGTACCACCAAACGAGGAGGTGCAAAAAATGGTATTGGAGGAATTCCACGATACCAGTCCAGATTGATACTTTAGCCAGGATAAAACACTTTAGGAATTGGCAAACCACTACTGGTGGGACAAGATGCAAAACGAAGTGGTAGCCTTTTCCATATCGTGCTAAAGGGTACCACTTCACAAAAAAAAAAAGAAAAATCAGTTCACAAGGCCACCATGACTGCTCCAGCCACTCGCTGTTATGACAGAGCCATGGGTCAACATTAGAATGGACGGGATTGCAATGACTGTGACGCCATCACCATGGTAGTGGATAGATTTTAAAAAATGTCTCACTTCATCACGACGACGACCACTGTCACGGTAGAAGGAACATCGTAAATGCTGTAATATCAGGCCGTACAGTTGAACAACATGCCACATACCATCATAAGTGACAGAAATGGAAACTCCAGTAGCTGGTTTGGAAAAGCATCATGATATGCTATGGAATTCGGATCCAGTTATCAATGGCGTTCCACCCCCAAACCGATGGGTAAACAAAGCGGACCAATATGAAAATGGAACAAGGTATCTACATTTTACATGAGAAAAACCAGCAACGATTGGGTAACCAAGCTGCCGACTGCCTAACACGCGTACAACCCCACCACTTCCACCGCAACGGGTAAGATTCCATTCAAAGTGGTATACGGCAAAGTTCCCGCCACACCACCAGGACTGTAGAGCCGGGGAAACATGCGCGCTATCGACGTCCACCATAGGGATTTCTCTAGTGTTTGGGAGGAAACACAACAAACTTTCACAAAGATAGAAAGGGCCATGAAGCAAACGATTGACCAACATTGTAGAGACGACATGGACAAACTTGGTGAGTGCATCCTTCTCAGCTCGGCAAGTATGAAACTCTGAGGACATGACTTTTCAATTCTCAAACCCTGGTGGTTGGGACCGTTTAAGATCGAGCAAATGCAAACAAATGTTGTCACTTGCCTTAACCTACCTGACATCATGGCCATCCACCATGTCTTCCACATTTGTAAGCTCAAGCACTACCAGGATTCTAGTGAGAACTTCCTCGGCAAAAATGCCGCACCACCACCTCCTACCCAGGTAGATGGAGATATGGAGTACGTGATTGAGGACATTTTCAAACATTGATGCTATGAAAATTTAAACGATTATCTGGACAAGTAGCATGGCTACAACGCCACGCACAACAATTGGGAGTCCATCAAGAACCTCCAAGACATCGATCATCCGATCAATGGCTACTATTATCCTCGCCGGCCTGCATTTACTTAAGCACTAGGACGTCCTGGCTATAAGTGGGAGGAGTGTTGCGTCCCTTATGTACACGAGTCCTTGAACTTTTTGAGTGGTCCACCACGCGTTGATCCCATGATTCTTACACCGACCGGCCAAGGGAATTCTGGCCATGTGCCCCGACCTTCGGTGCTCCTTTCCAAAATGTTCTGACAACGTTGACCACTTTCGAGAATGGTCGACAGAAGTGTCGTGTGAACCATATCAATATTCTGATGCCATTTGGTTGACTTCTCAAGGTGTTGGGTTTTTAGAGAACCGCACCTCGATATTATTTAAGCCTACCGAATTCCTGGTAGTTATTCTCAAAGCAACCACTCACTGCGCAACCTGATGCGTGTCGCTCGAATCTAGCGCCTAAGACCCAACATATGCCTCATTGTGATGATTAAAATTGTATGTATGTGCTCGACTTGTTTCGCAATTTTTTTCAAAGAACACTTATTGCATTATACGAATTATCCAGTTTTCCCAATTCCTCAAATTGTTTATTACTCTACACCTAATCCCTGTTATCTACCTGCGTTCTGCTCGATGTAAAAGGGCCTTGGACGCTTGAGCCCAGGGACACATGCAATGTCGTGTCGCAAATGGTCGCTTTGGGGAACGCGACCAAGAAGTTAAGGGGTTTTGAGAATATGGAGGCGTAGTTTTACAACATTCTAGCATCGTCTAGAAGTCAACCAAACAGTAGCAAGACATCCATAAAATTTCTGATAAATCTGTCGACCCTTTCAGAAAGTGGTTGAATGTATTAGAACCGTAGGAAGCGGAACACCGGAGGTTAGGGTAGGTGGCCAAACCTCCCTCGGCCAAGTAGTATACAATTATTTATATCAATGCAAAGTGGGCCATGAATGAAAAGATAGAAATGCCGGCTCACAAATTTTAGGGACTCGTGTATGTGTGGGACGTAACTAAAAGGACCAAAACCTGCTTGACACAATGAGACCCGTCCACCCACAGAAGTCCATGGAAAAGTGGAAATTTTGATTGTTTGAATCATTTTCAAGTTGGAAATTACTAGGTTTCTCAGTGAACTAGTTTTTACACATGATAATGAAGTGTAAACTTATAGCGGGAGGGTCGGTTTGGCCCCCCCACCTCGTGATAGCGAGGCATTAGCGCACAGCCACCCCTCCTTATTTCAAGGGTTGGCTTGTGGCCAGCCACCCATTGGCTACTGGCCTCTTGGGGGCCCACCGGCTGGGTGGCCGGTAGTCGGTCAAATGACCTGTTGACATGGTGTTCCCCTTGCCATGAGTGTCCTTGATCATACTCCCTAGTTCAACCACCAAGGAGTGGTCGAAAACATGATCTCAGTTTGGATTTGGATTTGGTGGATTTTTCCATGCAAGATAGAGCTTTGAATCGCTCAATCTGAGCGAGTATTCAGAATCTAGCCTAGTCCGGAGTTCGGGTGTTGGACGGTGGAATCTGGTACCCGCCATGGGTCGTGTCATAATCCATGGCCAGTGATTTGAGTTAATCTCCAACGAGCTCCAAATGCACAAGGGGTATAAAAGAAGCAACTAGAAGGATCTCCTTGACCTAGATAAAACTCTCATTGACTTGTGGGCGAGGAAAGACGCTCCGACAAGACATCGTCAAAGCGCCTCTCGTTGCCTAGTGAGCAAGGCAAGGTGGCAGCTCCACCAAGGGTTACTTTGACGGTGGTAGCAGGGGCTCTACTGCTCCGATTTGGATGTGTATGGATGCGATGTAAATCTTACATCACAAGCTATGTGATTCTGATGTAATCTCACTATTCTAATTAAAAAAAATGTTTTTCGATTTAGTTCTAATGAATGCGACGTGTTGTACCTACTCCTATCCGTGATCCTTGTTCTCCACACTCTTCACCAAAGGTGTCTATTGGATGCCCCAAACATTCATAGTGTGTACCAGTGATAGCTAGGTTTTCTTGAGGGAACCTCTACTCCCACTAGTGCCAACAAAGGCTTATGGGCCCATGTGCCTAGAAGGACCCTAGCTCTACAACTTTCACGCTACTATCGCGCACCATGGCAACGACCGAGGAAGAGAGCATCAGTGCCCTCTTGAAGTTTGACGGGAACAGCTTCCCTTTGTGGAGGTGGCGGTTTGATTTCTACCTCGATGACGAAGGCTTGCTTGAGTTGGTCAATAGTAAAGAGGCTACCCCTCTGGACATCCCGACGTCGAGGGAAGTGGGCAAGTTCAAGAAGCGCAACAAGAAGGCCCTGACTTTGTTCGTGTCAGTGCTAGCTCCTCCGTAGCGCGCACTGATTCAAGGATGCACGGAGGCCACGCAAGCCTGGAAGAAGCTCTGGACCATCTACCAGTCCACCAACCTTGCCAACCAGCTCTTCGTCTTCAAGAGGCTCATAACCCTTCGAGCCAACAAAGCGATGACACCATGGAGATCCTACAACCGAGTGAGTCACTTACTACCGAGTGCGTAGTCATTGGATAGAAGGTCGGCCCTCGGCTACAAGCGATGATCCTCCTTATGGCCTTGTCGGACAATTGGAGTTCCATGATCACCGTCGTAGGCGGCTGGTCCACCGATGAGCTGAAGTATCTGAAGGTGGCTGAGTATGTCCGCAATGAATGGATGTGGCGTGGTGTAGAGAGAGAGAGAGAGAGCGGGGCAACGTTAATTTCTGCCTATGTCGTCCGCCATCAAGGTTGAGGGGGAGGCAAGAAGGGAAAGGGTACGAAGGAGGGCACCAAGAAAGGTGAAAACAAGGGGGAGTGCTACAACTGTGGAAAACAAGGCCATTACGTATGCGACTGCCCCAACAAGAAGTCGGACCAGCTCGGGAAGGGCGGGAAGAATGGCACCCAAGCCATGATGGCCAGGGAGTCTACCAACTTGACAGATCCAGATGTCACAGTGATTGACTATGGATCAGGCCGCCACACACAATGTAGCCGGGCGGCATTCATCACCTAAGGCACCACCGAGCGGTGCATGACAGTGGCCAACGGCATAACGGAGTTGGCCACGGGTGAAGGCAATGTTCGCATTGAGTCGATGGTGAACGAGAAAGTTATTCTGTGCACCATCTACGACGTGCTCCACATGCCCAACTTTGGGGCAAACCTGCTGTTAGTGAGCCGCCTTAAAGAGAAGGGGCTTGAGGTACTCTTAAAAGAGAAAGAGGCCATTATCCAAAAGGAGGGGGGTGGGAGGTGATTGCACGTGGCAAGAGGGGGGAGGACCTGTACTTTTTTGTACCAAGGTTCTTGCCGATGCGACAAGAATTGACACCGTCCACCTCGTGATGATGGATGAAGGAAACTTGGACCTATGACACTGCCGCCTCTGCCACGTTGCACTTGCAACAATGAAGTAGATGGCTAAAAAAGAGGTGGTGCGGGGCCTCGATGTCAAAGGTATCAAAGCAGCTAAGAATGTCGTGTGCGAGCCGTACGTGGTCGGAAAGGCGACACGGTAGCAGTTTGATGGAAAAGGGATGCGTGCATCAGCAAAGTTGGAGGTGGTTCATACTGACGTGTTTGGGCCATTTGAGAGCTCCATTGGGGGCGCTCGCTACTTTGTGACCTTCATCGATGGTCATAGCCGTAAGCTGTACCTCTACATCATTAAGAGGAAGAGTGATATCTTGTCATGCATGTAGGAGTTTGTGGCGGTAGTGGAGCGGCAAACAGGGTTGAAGGTGAAGGCGTTCCGGAGCGACAACGGCGGCGACTGCGAGGGCTGCTCGGCATGGATGAAGAGCAAGGGGATCGCGTGGCATAAAGCCATGCCACATTTCCACGTCTATGATCTTGTCACGTTACGTCACCGAGCCGCTCTTTGTTTCACTTCTTGGTAGCCTGAAGAGAACAAAACGAATAGCAAGGGTTCCCAGGCACGGCCTTCGTTTCTGCTATCAGGTTTGTGAGAGGAGCGTACCGAAGTGAAAGCAGTCAGGGACTTCCTTAGAAGTCGCACAACATTACAGTTAGTTTGGATTTCACCACATGGGCCTCTGACCACATAAACTGTATGGTCAACGCAGCGATCGACGGCAGGGCTGGGCCAGTGGAACCGCGTTTCTTGACGCCAAGGCCCGCAGGCTGTAGATTCAGGCTGTGTGGGGAAATCCAAATGGACCCTTAATAGTGTGCTGCCCAGTCCGATGCGCCGGGCAGATGGAGCATCTTTTAGGTGGTGAAAGTTAGGGACTGTTACCGAACGTATCTCTTACCCGAATTACATGTCATCGCCCCTGAACCAACGAAAGGCGGTCGATAAAATCTTGCTGACGACCAAAATGAGAGATACATAGCATATCAAGTGAAGCATGTTACAGTGGCTTCTATCTATGTCAGAAAAGCCGGTCCATGCTCGTTCACACAGAATGGACGGCCCGCTTCGCCGGGTGGAAGCCGCAGAATCAGTTGCCTGCGTCGCCATTCACGACACTGCCACACAACAGCGCTTGTTCTTAGCCCGCGAACAGAAAGTTCGTCCAACAGGAAACGAACGCATCCGATAGCTCAGCCAGTGGGGTCTTGTCGCCATGCTGCCGGCGAAGTGTCGGTAGACTCTGGTCAACGGAAATCCAGCGGTATGTTGAAATTCAGACAACTCACTGAATATTTGGGATATTTATAATGTTGCACTTACTTATCATATTTCACCCGAAGATCCCATTCTTGGTGACGTTAATGTGGTTCAACCTTGCGGCTACTTCATGCGCCGCAAACTGCCGTAAGTTTTCCTTTTTTTTTCCTATTCACTGAACAGCATTTCCCGCACACGACGACGACGACGCGGGCCTACTTCTGGCAGGGGGTCCAACGGGCGAAGCCCGGTGCGGCTGACGCCCGGCCCGGTCGAGCCGGCGCGGCGGAGGACCCACCCATGTCGGCTGAACCCTTGGGTCGCCTCCTCTGACCTTTCGTCGCACCCAGTTGCGTGTGGAAGCTCTTCCGAGCCGGGCCAGCACATCGGGCAGGCGTTACCCGACCAAGATCACAGGCCGGCCGGAGCGAAGGTGAGCTCTCTCTCTAAATTCGCGATCCAGCGTTCCAGCCTGCGCTGACGAGAAAACGGCCGACCAAGCAGTGATCGGCCAATTCAGGAATGAACCAGTCTCCACCCCCTGAGTGTGACCACTGCAGCAGCAGCAGCATCACCAGCGTCCGGTGCAGGAGCACGTGCAGGAATAGGAACTGGCGAGAGAGAGCAGCAGCACGAGCGAGAGGTGGTCCACCAGCTGAAGCAATCGCCGCGGCCGCCGTAGCAGCAACGGCAGCAGCAGCAGCAGCACGAGTGTTGAAGTGGCCAGCGTCGCGCCAGTACCTCAGATACGCAACTCAGAACCGCGACTTGCGATCGCCGATCGGCGGTGGATTTGTTTTCAGCATCGATAGGTGTCGCGGCGCCGGCTGGGCGATCGCAGGATGTGCTTAGACAGCACGTTTGACATTGGTCCCACTAGCGCAATGCGTTGCAGCAGTGCCAACAGCAGCAGCAGCAGCAGCAGCAGCAGCAGCAGAAGCAGCAGCAGGAGCAGAGAAATGAGCTCTTCTTCCGAGCCAAGCCTCAGCGGCAACAACAGGGGAGAAGAATGTGGAGGCCGAAACGGCCGAGCAGCAGCCAGCTGCACAAGTTCCGGCGTGTGCAGTGGCTGCAGTAACGAAAGCAGCAGCAGAAATGAGCGCAGAGAAAGGGAGACAAGTGGTGGCGACGGCGCAAGCAGCGGCTGCAGCTGCAGCTGTAGCAGCAGCAGGAGAAGCAGCGACATCAGCGACGGCAGCAGCAGCAGCTCAATCCTTGGCAGCAGACGCCAGAGCTGTCCCTTCAAGGGCAGATACCCCGCTATCGCCATCTCCGTAGCCCAATCGTTACTTTTGCTGCTGCTGCTTCTGCTGCTGCCTGCCTCTGACGCTGCCACCCGCATCCACCGCAAAGACCATGACCATGGCCGTGGGTACAGGCAAGGCGGAGAAGATGGAGACGGAGATCAGCAGAAGCGGCAGCAGTACCACAACGAACGGCATCGGCACCAGCACGAGCATCATCAGCAGCACCAGCAAACTCAGCAGCACCCGCACCACCACCACCAGCATCCAATTCATTCGCCTCACACCCTCTCAAGCACCTTCGTCTCCTCCTCCTCCTCCTCCTCCTCCTCCTCCTCCTCCTCTTCCTCTTCGCTCCCCAGCGTTCGTCCCGAGCTTCTTCCCCGATCCTCCTCCTCCTCCCCCGCCGCCGCCGCACTCACCCTCGGAGCCGACCGCAGCAGCCCCTCCGCGGTCGCCACCCAGACCGAGCCCAAGCCCACACCGGCGGCCCAACCACACCGCAGACCCCTACCAACGCCAAACCCCGTGCCGAGGCCTGAGCCCCGCTCCAGCCCCAAGCTGGTGCCAGGCCCGAGGCCCAGCTCCCGGCCGAAGCCCGGGCCCATGCGCGGCAGCAGCCCCAGCTCGCCCGTCAGTCGGAGGCCCAGCGGCGTGTCGCGGGGGCTGCCTCCGCCACTGCCCTTGTTCTCTTGGCCCGGATTCAACCCCTGGCGGTTGAAAAAGCCCTCGCCGCCGCCGCGGCCGCCGTCGCCGCCCCCACCGCTGCCACCGCCGCCACCCCAACGTCCGCCTCCTCCACCTCCCAAGCTGCCATTGTTCCCTTGTGAGTGTCCCGTGGGAGTGTCCCGTGGGAGTGTCCTGCGGGAGGGAGCCAGCCAGTGCTTCGTGCGCTGCCTGCCTTGTCTGCCTCGACTGTTCCTCCTTCCCTTGCTTTGCCGGCCTCGCCCACGTCTACATCCCTCGCTTCGGTTGTTTTCCTCGTCTGGATTCTTGGAGTGCCCCCGCCCTCTTCGCATGACATGCCTACCTCGCCTAACTCGCCGCCGTCCCGGTCTGACTCTTGCAACTGTTTCCTGCCGTGCGCAGCAGCAGTGTGTCGTTGCACTCCTGTTGCTGCGAGTTCACAGCTCTTTTCGCCCTCTTCCTGTTCCCTCAGCCACCATGGAGAGAGTAGGAAGAGGGCAAACATTGCCACCGTGTTTGCTGTCCCTCTTGTCATTGCTCACCTCCCTCCTCTCCTCCTCCTCCTCCTCCTCCTCCTCCTCCTCCTCCTCCTCC
>SZWC01011829.1:8695-79864 GCA_023375785.1 Penium margaritaceum
TTGGTTTCTGTGACCCGGCTTTGGTTTCTCTGACCCGGCTTTGGTTTCGGTGACCTCGCTTTGGTTTTTGTGACCCGGCTTTGGTTTTTGTGACCCGGCTTTGGTGTATCTGACCCAGCTTTGGTTTCTTTGGTCCAGCTTTGGTTTCTATGTACTGGCTTTGGTTTACCCAGCTTTGGTTTATATGACCAGTCTCTCATTTCTGTGACCCGGCTTTGGTTTCTGTGACCGGGCTTTTGTTTGTGTGACCCGGATTTCGTTTCTGTGACCCGGCTTTGGTTTTTGTGACCCGGCTTTGCTTTCTGTGACTCGGCATCGGTTTCTGTGACCCGGCTCTGGTTTCTGTGACCCGGCTTTGGTTTATGGGACCCATTTTGGTTCCTGTGACCTGGCTTTGGTTTCTGTGACCCGGCTTTGGTTTCCGTGACCCGGCTTTGGCTTCTGTTACCCGGCTTTCTGTGACCCGACTATGGTTTCTGTGACCCGGCTTTGGTTTTTGTGACCCGGTTTTGGTTTGTGTGACCCGGCATTGGTTTCTGTGACTTGGCTTTGGTTTCTGTGAGCCAGCTTTGGTTTTTGTGACCCGACGTTGGTTTCTGTGACCCGGCTTTGGTTTCTGTGACATGGCTTTGGTTTCTGTGACCCAGCTTTGGTTTCTGTGACCCGGCTTTGATTTATGTGACCCGGATTTGGTTTCTTTGACCCAACTTTGGTTTCTGTGACCCGGCTTTGGTTTCTGTGATCCGGCTTTGGTTTCTGTGACCCGGCATTGGTTTATGTGACCCAACTTTGGTTTGTGTGACCCGGCATTGGTTTCCGTAACCCGACTTTGGTTGCTGTGACCCGGCTTTGGTTTCTGTGACCCGGCTTTGGTTTCTGTGACCAGGGTTTGGTTTCAGTGACCCGGCTTTTGTTTGTGTGACCCAGCTTTGGTTTCTGTGACCCGGCTTTGGTTTCTCTAACCCGGCTTTGGGTTATGTGAGCCGGCTTTGGTTACTGTTACCGGGCTTGGTTTCTGTGACCCCGCTTTGGTTTCTGTGACCTGGCTTTTGTTTCTGTGACCCGGCTTTGGTTCTGTGACCTGGCTTTGGTTGCTGTGACCTGGCTTTGGTTTCTATTACTTGGCTTTAGTTTCAGTGCTCCGGCCTTGGTTTGTTGACCCGGCTTTGGTTTCTGTGACCCGGCTTTGGTTCCAGTGATCCGGCTTTGGTTTCTGTGACCCGGCTTTGGTTTCTGTGACCTGGCTTGGGTTTCTGTGACCTGGCTTTGGTTTCTGTGACCTGGCATTGGTTTCTGTGACCCGGCTTTGGTTTCTATGACTTGGCTTTGGTTTCTGTGACCCAGCTTTGGTTTCAGTGACCCGACTTTGGTTTCTCTGACCCGGCTTTGGTTTATGTGAACCGGCTTTGGCTTCTGTGACCCGGCTTTTGTTTCTCTGACCTGGCTTTGGTTTTTGTGACCCGGCTTTGGTTTGTGTGGCACGGCTTTGCTTTCTGTGACCCGGCTTTGTTTTCTGTGACCCGGCTTTGGTTGCTGTGACCCGGCTTTGGTATCTGTGACCCACCTTTGGTTTCTGTGACCCGCCTCTGGTTTTTGTGGCCTGGCTTTGGTTTCTGTGACCGAGCTTTGGTTTCTGGGACCCCGCTTTGGTTTCTGTGACTTGGCATAGGTTTATGTGGCCCGGCTTACGTTTCGGTGACCCGGCTTTGGTTTCTGTGACCCGGTTTTGGTTTTTGTGACCCGACTTTGATTTCTGTGACCCGGCTTTGGTGTCTTTGACACGGCTTTGGTTTCTGTGACCCGGCTTTGGTTTCTGTGACCCGGCTTTGGTTTCTGTGACCCAGCTTTGGTTTTTGTGTCCCGGCTTTGGTTTCAGTGACCCGGCTTTGGTTTATGTGATCGGCTTTTGTTTCTGCGACCCGGCTTTGGTGTGTGTGGACCAGCTTTGGTTTCTGTGACCCGGCTTTGGTTTATGTTACTTGGCTTTGGTTTCTGTAACCCAGCTTTGGTTTCTAAGACCCGGCTTTTAGTTTCTATGACACAGCTTTGGTTTCTGTGACCCGGCTTTGGTTTCAGTGAACTGGCTTTGGATTCTGTGACCCGGCTTTGGTTTCTCTGACCCGGCTTTGGTTTCTGTGACCCGGCTTTGGTTTTTGTAACCTGGCTTTGGTTTGCTGTGACCCGGCTCTAGATTCTGTAAACAGCTTTGGTTTCTGTGGATTGGTTTCGGTTTCTGTGACATGGCTTTGGTTTTTGTGACCTGGTTCTGGTTTCTGTGATACGGCTTTGGTTTATGTCACCCGGCTTTGGTTGTTGTGACCCAGCTTTGGTTTCTGTGACCTGGTCTTGGTTTCTGTGACCCGGCTTTGGTTTCTGTGACCGGCTTTGGTTTCTGTGACCCGGCTTTGGTTTCTGTGACCTGGCTTTGGTTTCTGTGACCCGGCTTTTCTTTCTGTGACCCGGCTTTGGTTTCTGTGACTTGGCTTTGGTTCCTGTGACCCAGCTTTGGTTTCTGTTACCCGGCTTTGGTTTTTGTGACCCGGCTTTGGTTTCTGTGACCGGCTTTGGTTTCTGTGACCCGGCTTTGGTTTCTATGATCCGGCTTTGGTTTCTGTGACCCGGCTTTGGTTTCTATGATCCGGCTTTGGTTTCTGTGACCCGGCTTTGGTTTCTATGATCCGGCTTTGGTTTCTGTGACCCGGCTTTGGTTTCTATGATCCGGCTTTGGTTTCTGTGACCCGGCTTTGGTTTCTGTGACCCGACTTTGGTTTCTGTGACCCGGCTTTGGTTTCTGTGACCCGGCCTTGGTTTATGGGACCCATTTTGCTTTCTGTGACCTGGCTTTGTTTTCTGTGACCCGGCTTTGGTTTCCGTGACCCGGCTTTGGCTTCTATGACCCGGCTTTGTGTGACCTGGCTATGGTTTATGTGACCCGGCTTTGGTTTTTGTGACCCGGTTTTGGTTTGTGTGACCCGGCTTTGGTTTCTGTGACTTGGCTTCGGTTCCTGTGACCCAGCTTTGGTTTCTGTTACCCAGCTTTGGTTTTTGTGACCCGGCTTTGGTTTATGTGACATGGCTTTGGTTTCTGTGACCCAGCTTTGGTTTCTGTGACCCGGCTTTGATTTATGTGACCCGGATTTGGTTTCTTTGACCCAACTTTGGTTCCTGTGACCTGGCTTTGGTTTCTGTGACCCGGCTTTGGTTTCTGTGACCCGGCATTGGTTTATGTGAGCCAGCTTTGGTTTATGTGACCCGGCATTGGTTTCCGTAACCCGACTTTGGTTGCTGTGACCCGGCTTTGGTTTCTGTGACCCGGCTTTGGTTTCTGTGACCAGGGTTTGGTTTCTGTGACCCGGATTTGGTTTGTGTGACCCAGCTTTGGTTTCTGTGACCCGGCTTTGGTTTCTCTATCCCGGCTTTGGTTGATGTGACCCGGCTTTGGTTTATGTGACCCGGCTTTGGTTTCTGTGACCGGGCTTTGGTTTCTGTGACCCGACTTTGGTTTCTGTGACCCGGCTTTGGTTTCGTTGACCTGGCTTTTGTTTATGTGAGCCGGCTTTGGTTACTGTGACCGGGCTTGGTTTCTGTGACCCCGCTTTGGTTTCTGTGACCTGGCTTTTGTTTCTGTGACACGGCTTTGGTTCTGTGACCTGGCTTTGGTTGCTGTGACCTGGCTTTGGTTACTGTGATCAGGCTTTGGATTCTGTGACCCAGCTTTGGTCCCTGTGACCTGGCTTTGGTTTCTATGACCTGGCTTTGGTTTCAGTGCTCCGGCCTTGGTTTGTTGACCCGGCTTTGGTTTATGTGACCTGGCTTTGGTTTCAGTGATCCGGCTTTGGTTTCTGTGACCCGGATCTGGTTTTTGTGACCTGGCTTTGGTTTCTGTGACCCGGCTTTGGTTTCTGTGACCCGGCATTGGTTTCTGTGACCCGGCTTTGGTTTCTGTGACTTGGCTTTGGTTTATGTGACCCGGCTTTGGTTTCCGTGACCCGACTTTGGTTTCTGTGACCCGGCTTTGGTTTCTGTGACCTGGCTTTGGTTTCTGTGACCCGGCTTTGGTTTCTGTGACCCGGCATTGGTTTCTGTGACCCGGCTTTGGTTTCTGTGACTTGGCTTTGGTTTATGTGACCCGGCTTTGGTTTCCGTGACCCGACTTTGGTTTCCATGACCCGGCTTTGGTTTTTGTGAACCGGCTTTGTTTTATGTGACCCGGCTTTTGTTTCTCTGACCTGGCTTTGGTTTGTGTGACCCGGCTTTGGCTTGTGTGACACGACTTTGCTTTCTGTGACCCGGCTTTGTTTTCTGTGACTTGGCTTTGGTTTCTGTGACCCGGCTTTGGTTGCTGTGACCCGGCTTTGGTATCTGTGACCCGCCTTTGGTTTCTGTATCCCGCCTTTGGTTTTTGTGGCCTGGCTTTGGTTTCTGTGACCCACCTTTGGTTTCTGGGACCTGGCTTTGGTTTCTGTGACTTTGCTTAGGTTTATGTGACCCGGCTTACGTTTCTATGACCCGGTGTAGCGGGAGGGCCGGTTCGGCCCTCCCACCTCGCTGAAGCGAGGGGTGGTTGCGCACCACCCCTCGCAACAGCGAGGGCTGGCCGGCGGCCAGCACTTCGCTGGCCGCCGGCCAGCTCGCTGCCGGCAGGCTGGACGGCCGGCGGCCGGCTAAGTGACCGGCCGGCCACCGGCCGGCCAGCCACCAGCCGCCGATCGCGGCCTCAGCCGGATCGACAGCTTAGAGGCCACGAGGGCCTCGAGGGCGAGGCCTAGAGGCCTCGTGCCCTCGTCCCCCCTCGTCCTCCTTGCAAACGAGCAAGAGAGGACGAGGGATAGGGGGAGCGAGGGTGAGGTGAAATCTGCTGGCGCGAAATCGCCAGCGTGCCTCGCACGCGATGATTTTGCGCCAGAACAACAAAATGAAACTCAAAGTTTGTTTACGACGAACGTCGACGAAAAACAAACGGAATAACTCGTGCGAACACACGAGTTTGAGGTAAAACCCCCCTGGTTTGGATCCCAAAACCAGGGATTTGGTTAAAAACGGAAATGGGCCTCCGGAGACTCAAAATATTCGAGTCTCCCTGCTCTGGGTCATTGATGACGATTGCCCCTCAGTCTCGCGAAGGGGGTAAACCCCTAACGCGGACTGAGAACTCCATTCTGCAAACTCCAACGACGACTTCAGAGTAGGAGCTGGAGATCCAGCCTGTTACAGTGGTTCTCAGAGCCAGACGCTCCACGAGACTAAGGGTCCGACGGAAACGGCGGCTACGCCATATATAAAACGCCGTCGGCAGCTGCAAGCAGCAGCAGAAACGCCAGAAGGGACTACGGCAGCTATGCTTCACGGATTGAAGCGCCGTACAGTGTGTTAGAGAGCTGGGAAAAAGCTCTACTTGGTGGAGAGTCTTTCTTCCAGGCTCTCCACAGTTCCAGGGGGCTAGGAGGATTTTTATGGGGCGGGTTGGGGAGTTCCCACCTCTAAAACCACAAAATCCTCCTCATTTTCAAGGCTCATTCAAACCTCCTTCATCCAAAAAATTTGGACAGCGTCCCTCCCCAAGCTTAGGGGCTCTCACGACCTGAGAGCACCCTAAAAAGAAGGAGGGTGACAACTTGGGGACTTTTGGTGTCTCCCCCAACGCCGCCGGCTCAAGGAGGACGCCGCCAAGGGGCGCAACACGCGCAGGACAAGGAAGACAAGAAGACAAGAAGAAGACAAGAAGCTAGAAGAAAGATTGGAGGAATTGCTAGAAATTGTGTAATCCCTCTCCTTTTGTTTGTCCTAGCTTTGTGAGCGGTACTCACACTTCTTGTCAATTCCTTGTATTGTAGTTTTCTGTTTTCCTAGGTACTAGTGCTTGCCAGTCGCCGTGAGTCACGGCTTAGGAATTATAGTTCCCAAAATCCATGACCTTGTGCCGACGTGGCGGCCTAGGAAAATAGAAATATAAATTGAAAATTGCCTCACCGATCGTGAGAGCAACGTCCAAGGAGGCGGTTCCTCCTCGTTGTGGGGAAGTCCTCACAACAACCTTCACGTGCTAGTCGCATGAGCGACGGGATGGCAAGTGCCGCAGCGTCTAAGGCCAACAAGGGCAAGGTGGTGACGTTCTCACCACACGTCCTTGGCGGACTCCAAGTTTTGGGAGCCGCCGCCGCAAGCACGGTTGCCAACCCAAAGGCAACCGTACCTCCTAAGGCAACCGTGCCGCCTAAGGCAACCGTACCGCCTAAGGCAACCACCGCCAACCTCGGCGACACCGAGAAGCGTGCGGAGGCCGCAACGATGCTCGACAAGCACGTCGACGCACCCATGGGTGACCCCCATGCGACAAACGACGCGATGGAGGAGGATCTTCCGGAGGAAGACCCCGACGAAGAGCACGACGCCGACGATGGCAAAGGCGATGAGGATCGCGACCATCGCCATCGTTGTGCGGCGAACTCGAGCCGATTACTCGAGAAGGAAAAGGAGCCCGCCGTATTGCCTGAAGCTGCCGACGGCAGCGAGACTGCCGAGAGCAGCAAGGGCGCCGAAAGCAGTCACACGGGAAGTTCCCGCGAGAACCAGCCGGACAACGACGCCGCAAAGGCAATTCGCGATGGCCGTTGCAGGCTTGTGGAGTTTGCTCCTGAGGCGGCAGGCCGACTGAAGATCACCACCGACTGTGGAGATACGGCACCACTCAGAAGAATGGGGGCGGACCCCCCTTCCTACGATGTGGCCGCGATGGGGCAGGGCAGCGCCCACTCGAGCGTTGTCGCCGACGATAGTCTCCTCCAAAAGGTGGGACTCCTTGGAGGGGTGTACGCGAACCGTACCCTCTTGCAGTGGGTAAGGGTGCACGGACAACGCGAGGCCCTGGAGGCTATCGCCAATGCTCTGACGACATCAGAGCTCAAGTTCGCGTTCGCCAACCTGCTGGCCCACGTCGGGCAGAGCATCACGGACCTTGACCGTGATCGCCAGCTGCAGCGCCTGGCCGCCCATGAGGCAAGCCGCCGATGCAACGACCTCAACAAGGTGTTGCAGAGCGTGACCCAGGTGCGGATGCAGCAGCAAGTGCAGCGTATCGCAGCTGCGGATGCCACTGCCGGTGGCAGCGACGACTTGCCTACCTCGACGACTTCGGGGTCGTTCATGAACACGTCCTTCCTCCACAGTGTGGAGATCTTCCGGAAGGGCGTGAAGCTGACCGACTGGCTGAACCGCATGGAGCACGTGCTACGTGTCCACAAGGCTCCACTCAGCCAGTGGGGCGACCTTGCCACGACGCCGCTTGAAGATAAACTCTTCAAGTACGTGGTCAAGGAGTGGACTACGCAGCAGCCGCACCTTGAGTGGCAGCCCATGCCGTGGGAGGCCTTCAGCGCGATCATGCGCAAGAAGTGCACCCAACGTGAGGAGGCGCAACGCGCCTTCCACAAGATCAAGGACTTCAGGTAGCTGGGCAGCTCGCTCGAATCCTACTTGAGCGAATTCACCGCACTCGTGGAGGAAGCCGAAAGCTTCACCGAGGGCGATGGGACTCAGACGTTCAAGTACCCAGAGTGCATGCTGCTGGAGTACTGGCATGATGGTCTCGCCAGCGAGAAGCTGAAGGACAAGACCACCACGACAGCCACTGGCCAAGCTTGGACAAGCTGGAGGGCGTTGCGCGACTACATGGGCAAAGTGTATTCGGCAAACCCGAAACACTACTCTGATGCACGGCCGAATGCGCGTGTACATCATGGGCGTGACATGCGCGTGGACGCTGCAGGGGCTGGTGGGTCAGCCGGACAGCGAGGCGGGGCCAAGGGCAAGCAGCCTACAAACCTTCCAGCCAAGAAGGCGGGTGGACACAAGGGTCCCAACAACAAGCGCAGCCGCGAGAATGACGAGCTGCAGGCGGCGCGTGAGCGTCGCAACGCAGCCTTCCGCGAAGGGCTCTGCCACAACTGCATGCAGCCGGGCCACTTTAGGGCTAAGCGCCCTGAGGCTGCTGGTGGTGGACAAGAGGCCGCGGCGCTAGCTGCAGCAGCAGCACCTCGTGGGGATGGTACAGCAGGAGGCCGCGGACAAGGCCGTGGACAGGGTCGCGGTCGCGACAATGGGCCCGGCCGTGGTAACGGACAGGGCCAGGGGGCGGGCTTTCCCCACCCCTGTGTGACGTCAGTGGGGACCACTCCGTGATAAAACTGGATCACGAGTGTGAGTTCATGTTTTCAGACAAGGATGTTAAACAATTCGAGTTTTTGACGAGTTCAAATTTCTCTGTTGTTTTCTCCCATCTCATTGAACCTCATTCTGCACTTGCTGATCGACATTGCCCACTACATTTTGCATCACCAGACGAGATGCATGACCGAACCTCCTTTGTGGTGGCGACACCAACCACTGTGCAAGAGTTGTGTAACACAGTGATTGAAGCAAACGCCCTCAAAGCGATGAGTTCAATCACATTCGCAGTACCTTTAGTCGACGATTTCGACCCAGTGAAATTTAAAGACTGGAAGGTGCTGGCCGAATTCACACGTGCCCACAAGATGTGGACTCGAGTGGGTGAATCATGGGAGTTGCGATGCCCGTCGTACAGATTCCGTGTTTATCACAAACGCGGCTTACCATCGTCGAGTCTGTTCACTCGGAAGAGTGGAGGCAACATGACGATGCAGTTTAAAGGACACCTAGCTGGTGCTCCCGTGAACGTACTGGCTGACACTGGAGGGGACGACTCTTTTGTTAGCCTTGGCTTTACCCGACAGGTTGGCCTGAAGTATGAGCCATCGAATGGCGCAGTTGTCGGTGACAACCGTACGGTACCCGTGATCGGTACTTGTAAAGCGAAAATTGGTATTCAAGGGTACACACAGAGTGTCACGTTGAAGGTACTCAACCTTCTTGACCCGTTCGACGTGGTGCTAGGCAATCCCTGGCTTCGTGACAACAAGGCTCTAATGTGCTTTGAATCAAAACGCTTGATCCTCCGAAAAGGACAACGTCGCTTTACGTTGATTCCGAGTACGGAATTGTCACCAACCCGACTCAAAGTCCATGCCAGCTTGTCTGCAATGCAGGTAAAAAGACGTATTCGACAAGGTTGTCGATACTTCTTGGCTCAGCTGCAGAAAATGGAGGACGAAGTGACGGAAGACACGCCACAATAGATCAGATCTCTATTGGCGGAGTTCTCGGATGTGTTCCAAGACCCACCGGCTGGGCTTCCACCAGAAAGACACATGGGCCACACGATTCCGCTGCAACCGGAGGTGACTCCTCCGTTCAGACCCATGTATCGCCTTAGTCCAGCAGAAAGGCAAGAGGCCGAACGCCAAATCAAAGAGTACCTTGGAAAAGAATGGATCGAGCCAAGTAGCTCACCGTACGGTACGTCGATCCTTTTTGTGAACAAAAAGGATGGTGGTTTACGCATGTGCGTAGATTACCGGGCGTTGAACAAGATGACGGTGAAAAATCGATTTCCCTTACCGCGGATTGAGGACCTTTTTGACCAACTCCAAGGCGCAAAAGCATTTTGCGCCTTGTCTCAAGGGTACCACCAAATCCGCATCACGGAAGATGATGTGCCCAAAACCGCGTTTCGAGCGCACATGGGACACTATCAGTTCCTAGTGTTGTGCTTCGGGCTCACAAATGCCCCGGCAACCTTCCAAGGAGAAATGAACCGAACGTTTGCCAAGCAACTCGGACAGTTTGTCTTGGTTTACCTGGATGACATCCTGGTTTTCTCCAAATCAATGGAAGAGCAAATAGAATATCTGCGCGATGTTCTCGCAATCCTTCGGGAACAGAAGTTCTAAGTGAAAGTGAGCAAGTACAAGTTTGCACAAGATGAGCTCGAATACCTTGGACACATCGTCGGCAAGGACGGCATCCGCGTCGACCCACGAAAGGTCCAAGCCGTTGTGGACTGGCCACGTCCCGAAAATGTTGGACAGATTCGGTCTTTCCTCGGCTTTGCAAACTACTTTCCACAGTTTATGCAAGGGTATTCGACCCTGGTAGCACCACTGACCAGGCTCACGCGAAAAGACGTGCGTTGGGAATGGACATATGATTGCGAGAACGCTTTTCTCAAAGTCAAAGAGCTTCTCTCCACGGCGCCCGTCCTAGCTCTTCCGGATCCATCGCAACCGTGGGAGGTTCGATGTGATGCGTCGGTAGTTGGACTTGGAGCTGTCCGCATGCAGAACGGTCACCCAGTTGCGTATGAAAGCCGAAAGCTCATTCCCGCGGAAACGCGGTACACGAATGGGGATCAAGAGCTCCTTGCGGTAGTACACGCTTTCAAGATGTGGCGTTGCTACCTTGAGGGTGTTGAAGGGGGTGTGACGGTCGTGACCGACCATAATCCATTCGTGTTTTTCCAAACGCAACCGAATCTGTCAAGACGACAGGCGCGTTGGAGGGAATACCTGAGTCGATTCTCGTTCACATGGGAATATCGACCAGGACGCATCAATGTGGCCGATCCACTAAGCCGACAACTTGTGGAAAGTAAAGCAACCACCGAGGTGAGTGGGTGTTTTATGGCCATGGCAACAGCAAACGTACAACCACCAGATCCCCCTGTACCTCTACGGCAACCACCACGAGAGATTGTCCATTACAACGGTTTTGTAAAGAGGATCCGGATGGGATACTGTGTGGATTCTTGGTTTCATGACTCTCAAAATCTGGACAAGTACGGCTTGGTGGAGGCCGCAGGAATCTTCTGGCACGGAGAACAAGTTGTTGTGCCAAACTCGAGAGACCTTCGAGCAAAGGTTATCTCTCAGTTCCACGACCCGCCGTTTGCAGGTCACGTGGGACCCCGAAAGACCGGACAGGCACTCTCGGACCACTATTGGTGGCCAGGATGGAGTGTCCATGTCCGTAAGTATTGCATGACATGCGACCCATGTCTTCGGCATAAGGCTAGTAACAAGAAGCTTGCTGGACTTCTCCAGCAGCTTCCCATTCCTGGGACTCCATGGGAGTGCGTCAGCATGGACTTCATTACTGGTCTTCCGGACACGGCCCATGGTCACGATGCGATACTAGTGGTTGTGGATCTTCTAACGAAGATGACACACTTCATTCCTACAACCACTGACGTGAACGCAGAGGAGACCGCTCGTCTCTTCTTTGAGGGTGTCGTAAAGTACCACGGCTTGCCGTTGCGCATTATCTCCGACCGAGATCGAAAATTTGCTAGTAAGTTCTGGCAAAGGATGCACGAGTACTTTGGCAGCGAGTCGCAAATGTCGACAGCGTTTCACCCTAAAACGGATGGAGAAACAGAGCGCATGAATCGCACTCTGGAGCAGATGCTCCGCATGTACGTGGACCCTGCCATGCATGATTGGGACGAATTCCTAGCACCGGCAGAGTTTGCGGTGAACAACTCGGTGAACGAGTCTACACAGTTCACACCGTTCGTGTTGAACAGTAGTCGGCATCTAGTGGTACCATCTTCATTGGTGAAGAGTGGGAGTACAGGAGGGAAGGTCCCTTCTGCTCAAGCCTTTGTCGAGCGCATCGACTCCTTGTTACAGGAGGCAAAGGGTCACCTTCAAGCAGCTCGGCAGCGACAAAAGGCATACGACGACAAAGGTCGCCGGGAGGTGTCGTTTGAAATCGGCGACAAAGTGCTGCTTAGCACTAAAAACATTCGGTTGAAGTCGCCAGGGGCAAGAAAACTTCTACCGAAGTGGATTGGGCCGTTTCCCATCGTGGCACGCATCGGGCCAGTGGCATACCAATTGCTACTTCCGCAGAGTATGAAAATACATGACGTGTTTCATGTGAGCATGTTGGCTCCATACACGGCAGAAGGAACCGTTCAGCCACCGCCAGCAGTCCTGGTTGCCGACGGCCAATACGATGTCCTTCGCCTACTCCAGCACCGAGAGCGTACTCTTCGGTCGCGCGTTGTCTGGGAGTACCTCGTTCATTGGGCCGGTTGTGGACCTGAACATAATTCATGGGAGCCCGAATCTCGGTTGCCCACATGGGTGGTCAACGAGTACTGGAGCGAGCTTGCAGCTCGCACAGATCGACGCGTGGCAGGAGGTACCACCTGAACGTGGAAAAGTGAACAACATTCCCACAGGGCAGCATTCATGGACAGCGACCATAGGAGGTTGGGGACGCCCAACATGGTTGTCGCGCGGACGCTCCAGCCTAAACAGGGGAGGCCGCTAGCCGTGCTGACCTACAAGCTGCAGCTTAGGTCTACGTACCATGCTCGTGTTCATGTCTAGCTGGTGATTGAAATTATTTATTTTCTTTCACAATGTTGATGACTCACTGACTGACAATCCTACTTGTTGTTCATGAACCGGGACGGTTCACAATCAGTGGGGAGGAATGTAGCGGGAGGGCCGGTTCGGCCCTCCCACCTCGCTGAAGCGAGGGGTGGTTGCGCAACACCCCTCGCGTCAGCGAGGGCTGGCCGGCGGCCAGCACTTCGCTGGCCGCCGGCCAGCTCGCTGCCGGCCGGCTGGACGGCCGGCGGCCGGCTAAGTGACCGGCCGGCCACCGGCCGGCCAGCCACCAGCCGCCGATTGCGGCCTCAGCCAGATCGGCGGCTGAGAGGCCACGAGGGCCTCAGGGGCGAGGCCTCGAGGCCTTGTGCCCTCGTCCCCCCTCGTCCTCCTTGCAAACGAGCAAGAGAGGACGAGTGATAGGGGGAGCGAGGGTGAGGTGAAATCTGCTAGCGCGAAATCGCCAGCGTGCCTCGCACGCGACGATTTCACGCCAGAACGACAAAGTGAAACTCGAAGTTCATTTACGACGAACTTCGACAAAAAACAAACGGAATAACTCATGCGAACACACGAGTTCAAGGTAAAAACCCCCGGTTTGGGTCCCAAAACCAGGGGTTTGGTTAAAAACGGAAATAGGCCTCCGGAGACTCGAAATATTCGAGTCTCCCTGCTCTGGGTCGTTGATGACGATTGCCCCTCAGTCTCGCAAAGGGGGTAAACCCCTGACGCGGACTGAGAACGCCATTCTGTGAACTCCGACGACGACTTTAGAGCAGGAGCTGGAGATCCAGCCCGTTACACCCGGCTTTGGTTTCTGTGACCTGGTTTTGGTTTTTGTGACCCAGCTTTGGTTTATGTGACCCGGCTTTGGTGTCTTTGACCCGGCTTTGGTTTCTGTGACCCGGTTTGGTTTATGTGACCCGGCTTTGGTTTTAATGACCCGGCTTTGGTTTTTGTGTCTCGGCTTTGGTTTCTGTGACCCGGCTTTGGTTTCTATGATCGGCTTTGGTTTCTGTGATCCGGCTTTGGTGTGTGTGGCCCGCCTTTGGTTTCTGTGACCCGGCTTTGGTTTATGTGACTTGTCTTTGGTTTCTGTAACCCAGCTTTGGTTTCTAAGACCCGTCTTTTAGTTTCTATGACACAGCTTTGGTTTCTGTGACCCGGCTTTGGTTTCAGTGACCCGGCTTTCGATTCTGTGACCCGGCTTTGGTTTCTCTGACCCAGCTTTGGTTTCTGTGACCCGGCTTTGGTTTCTGTAACCTGGTTTTGGTTTGCTGTGACCCGGCTCTGGATTCTGTAAACGGCTTTGGTTTCTGTGACTTAGTTTTGGTTTCTGTGACCTGGTTCTGGTTTCTGTGATCCGGCTTTGGTTTCTGTCACCCAGCTTTGGTTTTTGTGACCCGGCTTTGGTTTCTGTGACCCGGCTTTCGTTTCTGTGACCCGGCTTTGGTTTCTGTGACCGGCTTTGGTTTCTATGACCCGGCTTTGGTTTCTATGTCCTGGCTTTGGTTTTTGTGACCCGACTTTTCTTTGTGTGACCCGGCTTTGGCTTCTGTGACACAGCTTTGGTTTCTGTGACCCGGCTTTGGTTTCTGTGACTCGGCTTTGGTTTTTGTGACCTGGCTTTGGTTTCTATGACCCGGCTTTGGTTTCCATGACCCGGCTTTGGTTTCAGTGACCCGGCTTTAGTTTCTGTGACCCGGCTATGGTTTCTGTGACCCGGCTTTGGTTTATGTGACCCGGCTTTGGTTTTTGTGACCCGGCATTGGTTTCTGTGATCCGGCTTTGGTTTATGTGACCCGGCTTTGGTTTCTATGACCCGGCTTCGGTTTTGTGACCCGGCTTTGGGTTCTATGATCCGGCTTTAGTTTCTGTGACCCGGCTCTGGTTTCTGTGACCCGACTTTGGTTTCTGTGTCCCGGCTTTGGTTTCTCTGACCTGACTTTGGTTTCTGTGTCCCGGCTTTGGTTTCTCTGACCTGACTTTGGTTTCTGTGTCCCGGCTTTGGTTTCTCTGACCTGACTTTGGTTTCTGTGTCCCGGCTTTGGTTTCTCTGACCTGACTTTGGTTTCTGTGTCCCGGCTTTGGTTTCTCTGACCTGACTTTGGTTTCTGTGTCCCGGCTTTGGTTTCTCTGACCTGACTTTGGTTTCTGTGTCCCGGCTTTGGTTTCTCTGACCTGACTTTGGTTTCTGTGTCCCGGCTTTGGTTTCTCTGACCTGACTTTGGTTTCTGTGTCCCGGCTTTGGTTTCTCTGACCTGACTTTGGTTTCTGTGACCCGGCTTTGGTTTCTGTGACCCGGCTTTGGTTTTTTCTGACCCGGCTTTGGTTTCCGTGACCCGGCTTTGGTTTCTATGACCTGGCTTTGGTTTTGTGACCCGGCTTTGGTTTTTGTGACCCGGCTTTGGTTTCTGTGTTCTCGTCTTTGGTTTCTGTGACCCGGCTTTGGTTTCTATGACCCGACTTTGGTTTCTGTGACCCCGCTTTGGTTTCTGTGACCTGGTTTTGGTCTATATGACCTAGCTTTGGTTTTGTGACCTGGCTTTGGTTGCTGTGACCCGGCTTATGTTTCTGTGATCCGGCTTTGGATTTGTGACCCGGCTTTGGTTTCTACGACCCGGCGTTGGTTTCTATGACCGGGCTTTGGTTTTTGTGCTCCGGCTTTGGTTTGTTGACCCGGCTTTGGTTTCTATGACCCGGCTTTGTTTTATGTGATTCGGCTTTGGTTTCTGTGACCTAGCTTAAACCCTACTGGCGCCCTACTTGCGCCATAATTGCGCCCTAGTTGCACCCAAGTTGCGCCCTAGTTGCGCCGTAGTTGCGCCCTAGTTGCGCCCTAGTTGCCCCCTGGTTGCGCACAAGTTGCAACCTACTTGTGTCCTAATTGCACCCTACTTGCACCCTAGTTGCGCATCAGTAGGGGACTAGCTTCGCCCTAGTCGTACCCTCGTTGCGCCCTAGTTGCATCCTACTTGTGCCCTATTTGTGCCCTAGCTGCGCCTTAGTTGCGCCCAAGTTGCGCCCTAGTTGCGCCCTAGTTGCGCCCTAAATCCGCCCTAGTTGCGCCCTAGTTGCGCCCTAGTTGTGCCCTGGTTGCGCCCTAGTTGCGCCCTAGTTGCGCCCTAGTTGCACCCTAGTTGCCCCCAGTTGCACCCTAATTGTGCCCTAGTTGCGCCCTAGTTGCGCCCTAGTTGCACCCTAGTTGCGCCCTAGTTGCGCCCAAGTTGCGCCCTAGTCGCGCCCTAGTTGCGCCCTAGTTGTGCCCTAGTTGCGCCCTAGTTGCACCCTAATTGTGCCCTAGTTGCGCCCTAGTTGCGCCCTAGTTGCACCCTAGTTGCGCCCTAGTTGCGCCCAAGTTGCGCCCTAGTCGCGCCCTAGTTGCGCCCTAGTTGTGCCCTAGTTGTGCCCTAGTTGCGTCCTACTTGCGCCCTAGTTGCGCCCTAGTTGCGTCCTAGTTGCGCTCTAGTTGCGCCCAAGTCGCGCCTAGTCGCGCCCTAGTCGCGCCCTAGTTGTGCCCTAGTTGCGCACTAGTTGCACCCTAGTTGCGCACTAGTTGCGTCCTAGTTGTGCCTTAGTTGTGCCCTTGTTGCGCCCTTGTTGCACCCGGGCGCCCTAGTTGCGCCCTAGTTGCGCCCTACTTGCACCCTCGTTACACCCTGGTTACGCACAAGTTGCACCCTAGTTGTGTCCTAGATGCGCCCTAGTTGTGCCCTAGTTGCACCCTAGTTGCGCCCTAGTTGCGCCCTAGTTGCGCCCTAGTTGTGCCTCAGATGGGCACTAGCTACGCCCTAGTTGTCCCCTAGTTGCGGCCTAGTTGCGTCCTACTCGCATCCTAGTTGCGCCTTAGTTACGCCCTAGTTACACCCAACTTGCACACTAGTTGCACCCTAGTTGCGCTCTAGTTGCGCCCTGATTGCGCCCTAGTTGCACCCTAGTTGCGCCCTAATTAGTTGCACCCTAGTTGCACCCTCGTTGTGCCCTCGTTGCACCCTAGTTGCGCCCTAGTTGCGTCCTAGTTGCACCCTAGTTGTGTCCTAGTTGCGCCCTAGTTGCGTCCCATTTCCGCCCTAGTTGCGCCCTAGTTGCACCCTAGTTGCGCCCTAGTTGCACCCTAGTCGCGCCCTAGTTGCGCCCTACTTGCGCCCTAGATGCATCCTAGTTGCACCCTAGTTGCACCCTTCTTGCGCCCTAGTTGCACCTCAGTTGGACACTAGCTACGCCCTAGTTGTACCCTAGTTGCGCCCTAGTTGTGTCCTACTTGTGCCCTAGTTGCGCCCTACTTGCGCCTTTGTTGCGCCCTAGTTGCACCTTAGTTGCGCCCTAGTTGCGCCCTAGTTGCGCCCTGGTTGTCCCCTAGTTGCACCCTAGTTGCGCCCTAGTGGCGCCCTAGTTGCGCCCTAGATGCGCCCTAGTTGCACCCTTGTTGCGCCCTTCTTGCGCACTCGTTGCACCCTTGTTGCGCCCTAGTTGCGCCCTACTTGTGCCCTAGTTGTTCCCCACTTGCTCCGTAGTTGCGCCCTACCTGTGCCCTACTTGCACCCTACGGGCGCCCTAGTTACATCCTAGTTGCGCCCTAGTTGCGCCCTAGTTGCGCCCTAGTTGCGCCCTAGTTGCGCCCTAGTTGCGCCCTAGTTGCGCCCTTGTTGCGACCTAGTTGCGCCCTAGTTACGCCTTACTTGCGCCCTAGTTGCGCCCTAGTTGCGCCCTAGTTGCACCCTAGTTGCGCCCTAGTCGCGCCCTTATTGCATCCTACTTGCGCCCTACTGGCACCCTTCTTGCACCCTAGTTGTGCCTTATTTGGGCACTATCTACACCCTAGTTGTGCCCTAGTTGCGCCCTAGTTGCGTCCTACTTGCGCCATACTTGCGGGCTAGTTGCGCCTTAGTTGTGCCATAGTTGCGCCGAACTTGCGCACTAGTTGCACCCTAGTTGCGCCCTAGTTGCGCCCTAGCTGTGTCCTAGTTGCGACCTAGTTGCACCCGGGTTGCACCCTACTTGCGCCATAGTCGCGCCCTAGTTGCGCTCTAGTTGCGCTCTAGTTGCACCGTACGTGCGCCCAAGTTGCGCCTAAGTTGCACCCTAGTTGCGCCCAACTTGCAAACTAGTTGCACCATAGTTGCGCCCTGGTTGCGCCCTAGTTGCGTCCTAGTTATGCCCTAGTTGCACCCAGCCCCCTTTACCTGTCCCCGATCCCAGCCCCGAATCCCAGTCCTCGAATTGAGTTCCCGATCCCAGTCCCCGATCCCTGTCTCCGATCACAGTCCCCGATTCGAGTCCCCGATCCCAATCCCCATTTCTAGTCCCCGATCCTAGTCCCCATTCCCAGTCCCAGATCCTAGTCCCCGATCCCAGTCCCCGATCCCAGTCCCGGATCCCAGTCCCCGATCCCAGTCCCTGATCCCAGTCCCCGATCATGGCCCCCGATCCAAGTCCCCAATCCCAGTCCCTGATCCCAGTCCCTGATCCCAGTCCCCGATCCCAAACCCGATCCCAGTCCCCGATCCCAGTCCACGATCCCTGTCCCCGATCCCAATCCCCGATCCCAGTCCCCGATCCGAGTTCCCGATCCCAGTCCGCGATGCCAGTCCCCAATCCCACTCCCCGATCCTAGTCCCTGATCCCTCTCCCCGCTCCCAGTCCCCGATCCCCGTCCCCGATCCCAGTCCCCGATCCCTATCCCCAATCCTAGTCCCCAATCCCAGTCCCCGATCACAGTCCCCATCCCAGTCCCCGATCCCCGTCCCCAATCCCAGTCCCCGATCCCAGTCCCCGATCCCAGTCCTTGATCCCAATCCCCGATCCCAGTCCCCGATCCGAGTTCCCGATCCCAGTCCGCGATGCCAGTCCCCAATCCCACTCCCCGATCCTAGTCCCTGATCCCTCTCCCCGCTCCCAGTCCCCGATCCCCGTCCCCGATCCCAGTCCCCGATCCCTATCCCCAATCCTAGTCCCCAATCCCAGTCCCCGATCACAGTCCCCATCCCAGTCCCCGATCCCCGTCCCCAATCCCAGTCCCCGATCCCAGTCCCCGATCCCAGTCCTTGATCCCAATCCCCGATCCCAGTCCCCGATCCGAGTTCCCGATCCCAGTCCGCGATGCCAGTCCCCAATCCCACTCCCCGATCCTAGTCCCTGATCCCTCTCCCCGCTCCCAGTCCCCGATCCCCGTCCCCGATCCCAGTCCCCGATCCCTATCCCCAATCCTAGTCCCCAATCCCAGTCCCCGATCACAGTCCCCATCCCAGTCCCCGATCCCCGTCCCCAATCCCAGTCCCCGATCCCAGTCCCCGATCCCAGTCCTTGATCCCAATCCCCGATCCCAGTCCCCGATCCGAGTTCCCGATCCCAGTCCGCGATGCCAGTCCCCAATCCCACTCCCCGATCCTAGTCCCTGATCCCTCTCCCCGCTCCCAGTCCCCGATCCCCGTCCCCGATCCCAGTCCCCGATCCCTATCCCCAATCCTAGTCCCCAATCCCAGTCCCCGATCACAGTCCCCATCCCAGTCCCCGATCCCCGTCCCCAATCCCAGTCCCCGATCCCAGTCCCCGATCCCAGTCCTTGATCCCAATCCCCGATCCCAGTCCCCGATCCGAGTTCCCGATCCCAGTCCGCGATGCCAGTCCCCAATCCCACTCCCCGATCCTAGTCCCTGATCCCTCTCCCCGCTCCCAGTCCCCGATCCCCGTCCCCGATCCCAGTCCCCGATCCCTATCCCCAATCCTAGTCCCCAATCCCAGTCCCCGATCACAGTCCCCATCCCAGTCCCCGATCCCCGTCCCCAATCCCAGTCCCCGATCCCAGTCCCCGATCCCAGTCCTTGATCCCAATCCCCGATCCCAGTCCCCGATCCGAGTTCCCGATCCCAGTCCGCGATGCCAGTCCCCAATCCCACTCCCCGATCCTAGTCCCTGATCCCTCTCCCCGCTCCCAGTCCCCGATCCCCGTCCCCGATCCCAGTCCCCGATCCCTATCCCCAATCCTAGTCCCCAATCCCAGTCCCCGATCACAGTCCCCATCCCAGTCCCCGATCCCCGTCCCCAATCCCAGTCCCCGATCCCAGTCCCCGATCCCAGTCCTTGATCCCAATCCCCGATCCCAGTCCCCGATCCGAGTTCCCGATCCCAGTCCGCGATGCCAGTCCCCAATCCCACTCCCCGATCCTAGTCCCTGATCCCTCTCCCCGCTCCCAGTCCCCGATCCCCGTCCCCGATCCCAGTCCCCGATCCCTATCCCCAATCCTAGTCCCCAATCCCAGTCCCCGATCACAGTCCCCATCCCAGTCCCCGATCCCCGTCCCCAATCCCAGTCCCCGATCCCAGTCCCCGATCCCAGTCCTTGATCCCAATCCCCGATCCCAGTCCCCGATCCGAGTTCCCGATCCCAGTCCGCGATGCCAGTCCCCAATCCCACTCCCCGATCCTAGTCCCTGATCCCTCTCCCCGCTCCCAGTCCCCGATCCCCGTCCCCGATCCCAGTCCCCGATCCCTATCCCCAATCCTAGTCCCCAATCCCAGTCCCCGATCACAGTCCCCATCCCAGTCCCCGATCCCCGTCCCCAATCCCAGTCCCCGATCCCAGTCCCCGATCCCAGTCCTTGATCCCAATCCCCGATCCCAGTCCCCGATCCGAGTTCCCGATCCCAGTCCGCGATGCCAGTCCCCAATCCCACTCCCCGATCCTAGTCCCTGATCCCTCTCCCCGCTCCCAGTCCCCGATCCCCGTCCCCGATCCCAGTCCCCGATCCCTATCCCCAATCCTAGTCCCCAATCCCAGTCCCCGATCACAGTCCCCATCCCAGTCCCCGATCCCCGTCCCCAATCCCAGTCCCCGATCCCAGTCCCCGATCCCAGTCCTTGATCCCAATCCCCGATCCCAGTCCCCGATCCGAGTTCCCGATCCCAGTCCGCGATGCCAGTCCCCAATCCCACTCCCCGATCCTAGTCCCTGATCCCTCTCCCCGCTCCCAGTCCCCGATCCCCGTCCCCGATCCCAGTCCCCGATCCCAATCCCCAATCCCAGTCCCCGATCCCAGTCCCCGATCCCAGTCCACGATCCCAGTCCCCGATCCCAATCCCCGATCACATTCCCCGATCCCAGTCCCCGATCCCAGTCCTCAATCCTAATCCCGGATCCAAGTCCTCCATCCCAGTCCCCGAACCCAGTCCTCGATCCGAGTCCCCGATCTCAGTCCCTGATCCCAGTCCCTAATCCCAAACCCGATCCCAGTCCCCGATCACAGTCCCCGTTCCCAGTCCCCGATCATAGTCCCTGTTCCCAGTCCCCGATCCCAGTCCCTGATCCCATTCCCCGTTCCCAGTCCCCGATCATAGTCCCTGTTCCCAGTCCCCGATCCCAGTACTCGATGCACTTTCATATTGAATACATTGGTGTTTCTATGCAAGCATCCGTAGTGCACAATACGTAATGGCCCACAGATTGAACTAGGGATGTTTACTTCATATTGTATGATTGTTAAAACAGCAAACCAGGTGAGGATGCTATAGTCAGAGACAGGACTTGTCAGAGACATGACTTGACATAGACCCGACTTGGGGATCCACTGGACGTATCAAGGATCTGGAACCTGGACTTGGACTCGGGGATCCGAGTCCATACCTGGACTCGGACTCGAGGATCCAGGTCCAGGGCATGGACCTAGCTTGGGAGTCCAAATCCCTTCCAGGAATCATGGTTCTAGGCTCGGTTTCACCCTTAGTAGTCATTTATAGGCATTGCCAGGCACTGTCCAGGCATTGCCCGGACATTGCCAGGCATTGCCAGGCATTGCGTAGGCATTGCCAGGCATTGCTCAGGCATTGACAGGCATTGCTAGTCATTGCTAGACGTTGCCCATGCATTGCCAGGCATTGCCCAAGCATTGCCAAACATTTCCAGGCCTTGCCTAGGCATTTCCATTTGTTGCCCAGGCATTGCGAGGCATTGCCAGGCATTGCCCAGGCATTGCCAGGCATTGCCAGGCATTGCCCAGGCATTTCCAGGCATTGTAAGGTATTGCCAGGCACTAGCAAGCATTGCCTTGGCATTTTCAAGCATTGCCAGGCATTACCACGCATTGCCACGCATTGCCAGGCATTCCCCAGGCATTGCCAGACATTCCCCGGCATTGCCCAGGCATTGCCATGCATTGCCCAGGCATTGCCAGGCATTACCACGCATTGCCACGCATTGCCAGGCATTCCCCAGGCATTGCCAGACATTCCCCGGCATTGCCCAGGCATTGCCATGCATTGCCCAGGCATTGCCAAGCATTGCGATGCATTGTCCATGCATTGCCAGGCATTGCTCAGGCATTGCCAGGCATTGCCAGGCGTTGCCGAGGCATTGCCAGGCATTGCAAGGCATTACCAAGCATTGCCACGCATTGCCTAGGCATTGCCAGGCATTGCTCAGGCATTGCCAGGCATTGCCAGGCGTTGCCGAGGCATTGCCAGGCATTGCAAGGCATTACCAAGCATTGCCACGCATTGCCTAGGCATTGCCAGGCATTGCCCACACATTGCCATGCATTGCTTGGCATTGCCATGCATTGTCAGGCATTGCCCAGGCATTGCCAAGCATTGCCAAGCATTTCCCAGGCATTGCCAGGCATTGCTCTTCAGTACTAGGCATTGCCATGCATTGCTTAGGCATTGCTTAGGCATTGCCAGGCATTGCCAGGCATAGCCCAAGATTGCTAGGCACTGCCAAGCATTGCCAAGCATTGCCCAGGCATTGCCAGGCATTGCCCAGGCATTGCTAGGCATTACCAGGCATTGCCCAGGCATCGCCTGGCATTACCTAGGCATTTCCCAGGCATGTCCAGGCATTGTCAAGCATTGCCAGTCATTGCTAGGCATTGCCCAGGCATTGCCAGGCATTCCCCAGGCATTGCCAGGCCTTGCACAGGAATTGCCAGGCATTTTTTCCACGTATTGCCAGGCGTTGCCCATGCATTGCCAGGTATTGCCAGGCATTGCCAGGAATTGCTAGGGATTGCCCACGCATTGCCACGGATTGCTAGGCATTGCCCAGGCATTGCCAGGCAGTGCTTGATATTGCCAGGCTTTTCCAGGCATTGCCCAAGCATTACTAGGCATTGCCCAGGCATTGCTAGGCATTGCCCAGGCATTGCCAGGCATTTCTCGGGCATTACACAGGCATTGCCCAGGCATTGCCAGGCATTGCCTAGGATTTGCCGGGCATTGCCCAGGCATTGCCAGGCATTCCCCATGCATTGCCAGGCATTACCAGGCATTGCCAGGCATTGCCCAGGAATTGCGAGGCATTGCCAGGCATTGCTAGGCATTGCTTGACATTGCCAGGATTTGCCAAGCATTGCCCTGGGATTGCTAGGCATTGCCCACGCATTGCCAGGCATTGTACGGGCATTACAGAGGCATTGCCCAGGCATTGCCAGGCAATGCCAAGGAAATGCCAGGCATTTCCCAGGCATTGCCAGGCATTGCCATGCATTGCTTGGCATTGCCAGGCATTGTCAGGCATTGCCCAGGCATTGCCAAGCATTGCCCAGGCATTGCCAGGCATTGCCAGGCATTGTCATGCATTACCTAGGCATTACTAGGCATTGTCCAAGCATTGCCAAGCATTACCCAGGCATTGCCCAGGCATTGTCGTGGCATTGCCAGGCAGTGCTAGGCATTGCCATGGATTGCCAAGCATTTCCACGCATTGCGCAGGCATTGCCAGGCATTACCTAGGCATTACCAGGCATTGTCCAAGCATTGCCAAGCATTACCCAGGCATTGCCCAGGCATTGTCGTGGCATTGCCAGGCAGTGCTAGGCATTGCCATGGATTGCCAAGCATTTCCACGCATTGCGCAGGCATTGCCAGGCATTACCTAGGCATTGCCACGCATTGTTAGGCATTGCAAGGTATTGCTAGGCCTTGGCAAGCATTGCCCAGGCATTGCCAAGCATTGTCATACATTGCCACGTATTGCCAGGCTTTGCCAGGCATTGCCCAGGCATTGCCATGCATTGCCCGGGCATTGCCCGGGCAATGCCAGGCATTGCCCGGGCTCCTTGTCGAAAAGTTCAAGCTGCTCATAAAACACGTTGGGCCTGTATTCGTCTCTGGGATAATAGTAGCTTCGTGCTACCACAAGAGACCGCACAATGGGGAAGTGAAAGAGGTGATACGTTTTGTACACCTCGTAGAACGTTTGCTGCCACAAGTCGACGTTGGTTGCTGTGACATCAGCTGCATCGTCCTCCGGGAGAAAGAATAGTTTGGGGACGTTAGGCAGAATGGGGAAGATGTCCACACAGTGGAGATGGAGGTAGTGGGAGCGTCTGGTCCATGCACACTCCAGCAGGGAGTACCATTGCAGGGCGGCTAAGTCGTTTGGCTGCTCCATGAGGTGGTAGATAGGATCAAGATGCATTCTCAATGCATTCCAGATTGCAGCAAAGTGGCATGGTAGTCTTTGGGCAGATGCAGGCTGCTGTAAAGGTGGTCATATTTGCCAAGGAGCATTCTAGCCACCTCATACTCGTTGATGTAGATGTTGCGTGCGCTGGAGATGATGCTGTCTGACCAGCTGAGAATATTGTTTGCATTGGCAGCAAGGACAGGGAGTTCAGTCCACGCAGCGGAGAGCTTGTCCATGTTGTGTAGTCGAGGAACGGTGCTGATGATAGCATAAGAGGATGAGTGAAAAGCTGGTGGCTGAAGAGCGATGATGAATGGAGTGGGCGCAGGGCCAAAGCCACATGCGCGAAAGGGAGTTTTGGCGTGGACGCAGGTCGTCGCGGAAAAAGGACGATGCGACCGGGCGGATCCGTGTGCCAAGTGACTGATGAAGGTGGATGATGGCAGAGGAAAGATTGATGATGGAGTGGGCGCAGGGGCGAACCGCGTGCGCTGATGGACATATCGGCATGGGCGCGGGTCGTCGCGGCTCGAGCGATGCGACCGAGCGGATCCTTGTGCCGGGCTGAAGTTGATGATGAAGCGAAGAAAATGATTGATGGATGAGTGGGCGCAGGGGCGAAACCACGTGCGTTGCGAAGTTACGACGTGGGGGCAGGTCATTGCGAAAAGGCGATGCGACCGGGCGGATCCTTGTGCCGAGCTGAGAACGGTAGCTGAAGAAGCGATTGATTGATGAGTGGGCGCAGGGGCGGAACCACGTGCGCTGAAGGAAGTTTTGGCGTGGGCGCAGGTCATCGCAGAAAAAGGCGATGCGGCCGGGCGGATCCTTGTTCCAAGATGGAAGCGATTTGCGGAAGCGGATGAAGCGATTGATTCGAGGAGTGGGCGCAGGGGCGGAACCACGTGCGCGATAAAGCGATGATGATGATGCTGATGCTGATGATGGATGGAAGGGCGATGCGGGGCATGCTGAAGATGGATGCAGAGGCGGTACGGATGATGCTGATGGCGGAGAGGCGGAGACGAGGCAGGAACGGGCGGTTGATGAAGCTGAGAGGACTGGGGCGAGGAGGAGCAGGAATGATGGAGGTGGCTGAAGATGAAGACCGAGGGCTGGAGGAGACGAGGGACAGAGAGTGACGCGAGCGGAGAGAGCGGAGATGAGACGCGGCGCGGCAGGTGGAGGCAGAACGTTGCAGCTACTCCTTCTGCGTTAAGGAGAGTGACGGCTTGTTCCCCAGTTGGCTCAGAAGTGGGAGCAGGAAGACTGGTGGTGTCCAATATCCTGACAGCTGGAAGGAGTTGGTTGCGATAGAGGGAGTCAAACAGCGGGCAGGGACACTAGACTACTGATGCCAGGAGAGTGACGGCTTGTTCCCCAGTTGGCTCGGAAATGGGAGCAGGAAGACTGGTGGTGTCCGGTATCCTGACAGTGGCAGTTTTGGCTACAGCTGCTGACGAGGCGAGGAGGCGAAGCGAGAAGGCGACTCGAGATGATGGACGCAGGCGGATCGAGGATGATAGTGAGGAAGGGGCAGATGAGGGTGATGAGGCAGAATGATCAGGAGAAGATGCCAGCGGAGCAGTTGTGATGAGGGGTAGCGGATGGGAGGCAGCATGAAGCTTCTTGGTAGTTGACGGCAGGCGGCGGCTCGAGAGTTGCTTGCGGCTGATGTGGGCGACTCGTCACCGATTGTTTAGCAACGGGCGCGGAAAATGGGCGCAGGGCCTCCTCAAGATGACAAGGCGTTTTCTTCAGCGTGGAGAACTCGTCAGGCAGAGTTCCTGATGTCAGCTGCGGATGAAGCGACGAGGCGCGAGATGGCAGTAGCAGCGGCAAGAGAATGTGAGTTGAGGCAACGATGCAAGGATGACGGCAGAGCGATGACGCGGTCACGGGACTCCAGGTGATGTTGCCTGAAGCTCTGATACCATGTCAAAAGAATGCAGATACGAGAACAGCAGTAGCAGAAACAAGCAGAAGCATCGGAACATGCTGATGTACATCAGCAGAGTGACGTGAGCAAGAGCGGTTTGAGGAGTTAGTCACGGGGGCTGATGAGGGCTGAGATGCAAGGTAGCGCAGGTAGACAGGTTGACGTGAGAGAGAGTGCTGGCGGAGTATGAGAGCTGAGTGAAGGAGCGAGAGTGACGGAGCGAAGCGTTGAGAGTTGGCGAAGACAAAAAGTGGGAGGGATGGGCAGAGCGAAGACACGGTGGTGAAGGCGCGGAACCAAAGGGGGAACAGGATGAGCAGAACTGTTCTGGTTAAACTAGGAGGGAATGAACATCCTCCTTATATCACAACAGAACAGGACAAATCATATACAACGGCTTCTTGTGGACTAGCCGGACGTGCTTGCGGCCGAACCGCTTATTAGGGGATTCATCGGTAGGATGGCCGTTGATAGGTAGAGGACCGTGAATGGCTAGTCAGTGGTGATGACCGAGTTGGTTCTAGGCCGGAGCTGAACCGTTATTGAGAGTGCTTGGTATTTTCCGAGAGAGAAGAACCTAACGACTTGTAAAGGCGAACCCAGCAGGTGTCCTGCCTTGACAGAGACCCATTCTGACAGTATGCAAGGAGTAGAGGCAACAGATGTGTCGCTAGAGGGGTGCTTGTGAGGTGCTGTAGAGGGAGTCTGTAGGCAGAGGAAGAGAAGTCTGTAGATGCAGATGGTGTTAGTGAAGGATGCTACCACAACGTTGCTCTGTAGGAGGCACTGCCACTTGCTTGTCCATGCACTCCAGATGCAAGTGCTAAATGTGTTAGCTTCAGGGCCGTGAGGTTCGGAGGGAGGGCGACCTGGGGCGTCCCGAGAGAGATCAGGAGGAAGGTAGGTGGAAGGAGCGCTGCCAGTTGCCGTTGTCAAGAGATGAAGGTTGTGCGGTTGCTGAGAGAGGGTGGCAGAGGAGGAGGTTGCCAGGCGGTGAAGCCTCCTGAGAAAGAATGGTGTCACCGGGGCGGGTCACCATGAGATGTTGCGGTCCAGGCGGCTGTGTGTGCCAAGAGGAGGAATACAAAGCAGATGATGACAGAGGAAGCGATATTTTTGCCGGAGTGGGTGCAGGGGTGAGACCTCGTGCACTGCAGAATGTTTCGCATGGGCGCGGGTCGTCGCGAGGCGGCGATGCAACCGAGCGGATCCTTGTGCCGAGCAGATACTGAAGCGATTAGGATGAAGCAGAGGCGGTTGATGAATAGGTGGGCGCAGGGGCAAAACCACATGCGCTGCAACGTAGAGGAGTAGAATGCGGCAAGGGGAAGGCAGGAGCCAACGCGCCACAAGAAATCTGCTTCCGGCTTGGGTGCAGGCCGCTGCGAAGCAGGCAGATAGCTCGTGCAGATCCTTGTGCTGGTTGCAGGTGCGGATGATGAGGAGGCGAATGCTGATGAAATAAGAGTGGGCATAGGGGCAAAACCACGTGCGCTGTGGAAGGATTCAGCTTGGGTGCAGGTCGTTGCGGAACAGGCGATGCGACCGGGCAGATCCGTGTGCCGACCGGAAGCTGAAACGGAGGGAGCGATGATGACGAAGACGACGGATGGCTGAGTGGGCGCAAGGGCGGAACCACGTGCGCGGATGATGAAAGCTGATGGTGAAGGTGGATGAGAAGGCGGTGCGAAGAATGCCGAGGACGGCTCGAGGAAGGCAGCTGAGGATGGGCTGATGAGAGGGTGGCGCGAACAATGCGGAAGGCAGAAGGTGGCTTGAGGACGCAGGATGAAGCCAAGGCTTAGGGAATGAGGCTGGAGCGGAGATGATGACGAGGGCTGAGTGCGGCAGAGGTAGATGAGGATGAGCAAGAGAAAGGCTGCAGAAAGTGCGACGGAGGTGGAAGATGGAAGTTGCGAAACGCAGAGGAAGGAGGCGGCATGCGACAACCAGGTGTCTGCTTTCGGGTGAGTAACGGCTTGTTCCCCAGTTGGCCCGAGACCGACGGGCAGGAAGACTGGTGGTGTCCGATATCCCGGTGGTGAGAGGACAGCGGTTGCAGTAAAGGAAGTCGTACGGCAAGCAGAGGCACTGATCCGTCGATGTCAGGAGAGTGACGGCTTGTTCCCTAGTTGGCTCGCAGTGGGAGCAGGAAGATTGGTGGTGTCCGATATCCTGACGGCGGCAGTTGCACTGTTGCTGCTGACGACGCGAGAAGGCGGTGCAGGGAGGCGGCGCGTCACAAGAGATGCGAAGAGACTGATGCTGATGGGGCGGATGGAGCCGATGAGGTGGACGAAGGGAGATGAGAAGGGCACAGGCAATTGCGACGGCGGAGGTGACATGACGTGGCAGATGGCAGGCGGTAGGGTGCTTCTCGAAAGTTGACAGAGGACGGCGGCTCGGGCACTGCTTGCGGCTGTTCTGCACGGCAAGTCACCAAATGTTGGCCACGGGCGCGGGATGGGCGCAGGGCTTCCTTAGGATGACGAGACGTTGTTTCAGCGCGAGGAGCACTCCAAGCGATGCTGCTGATGTCAGTTGTTGTCGAAGCGGAGAGGTGCGGGGCGGCGGAAATGGCGGCGGAGGCGTGCACACTCAAGAAGGGAAGCGATGGTAGTGGCGAAGCGATGACTCGGTCACGGGGCACCAGATGATGTGGCCTGATGCTCTGATACCATGTCAGAAGATTGGACTGAGCAAGGACGGCAGGAGCAGAAGCAAGCAGAAGCACTGGGACGTGCAGCAGAATGTTGACAGCAGAAAGGTGAAAGCGGTTCCGAGGAGTTAGTCGCTGGGCCTCGAGAGAGGCGAGACACCGGAGCTCCAAGGTAGATAGAAGGCAGTGAGAGTGAGCACATGAGCAAAGTGAGTGATACGTGAGAAGTGAGCGAAAGGTCACGAGTGACGAAGCGAAGAGTTAGCTGGGAATGGTGGACGAAGGAAGTGGATGCGAGGGGCGAGCAGAGCAAGGACACGGCGGCGAAGCCGTGGAACCAAAGGGAACAGGATGTGCAGAACTGTTCTGGTGAAACTAGAGGGCATGACCATCCTCCGTATATATACAAAACAGAACAAGACAAAATAAGCAGCGGCTTCTTGTGCGCTAGCCGGACGCGCTTGCGGGATGACCGCTTATTAGGGGATCACTCGGTCAAGTGGCCGTTTTACCGGCTAAGCTGCCGACAATGGATAGTGGATCGCCAACGACTAGTGTGTCGACCGAGGTGGTTCGGGCCAGAGCTGAACCTTTGTTGAGAATTTCTTTTGCAGCTGGTGGGAGTCCTGTCAGGTTCACGGGAATTATTCTGACAAAGGTAACTGGAGCAAGCCCAAGACAGTTGGAGCAAGCCCAAGATAACTGCAGCAAGCCCAAGACAACTGGAGCAAGGCCATTAGAACTAGTGCAAGGCCAAGACAATAGGAGCAAGCCCAATACAACTGGAGCAAGCCCAAAACAACAGGAGCAATTCCGCAATAATTGGAGCAAGGCCAAGACAATTGGAGCAAGCCCAAGAAAACTGGAGTTAGCTCAGGACAACTGAAGCAAGGCCAAGACAACTGGAGCAAGCCCAAGACAACTGGAGCAAGCCAAAGACAACTGGAGCAAGCCCAAGACAGCTGGAGCAAGCCCGAGACAACTGGAGCAAGGCCACGACTACTGGAGCAAGCCAAAGACAACTGGAGCAAGCCCAAGAGAACTGGAGCAAGCCCAAGAGAACTGGACCAAGCCCAAGACACCTGGAGCAAGGCCAAGACAACAGGAGCAAAGCCAAAACAACTGGAGCAAGCCCAAGACAACTGGAGCAAGCCCAAGACAACTGGAGCAAGCTCGAGACAACTGGAGTAAGCCCAAGTCAACTGGAGCAAGCCCAAGACAAAAGGAGCAAGTCCAAGACAACTGGAGCAAGCCAAAGACAACTTGAGCAGGCCCAAGACGACTGGAGCAAGGCCAAGACAACTGGAGCAAGCCTAAGAAAACTGGAGCAAGGCCAAGACAACTGGAGCAAGCCCAAGACATTTGGAGCAAGCCCAAAACAACTGGAGCAAGGCTAAGACAACTGGAGCCAGGCTTAAGACAACTGGAGCAATTCCAAGACAACTGGAGCAAGCCCAAGACAACTGGAGCAAGCCCAAGACAACCGGAGCAAGCCCAAGACAACTGGCGCAAGGCCAATAGAACGGGAGCAAGGCCAATACAGCTGGAGAAAGCACAGGACAACTGGAGCAAGCCCAAAACAACTGGAGCAAGTCCAGAATAACTAGAGCAAGGCCAAGACAACTGGAGCAAGCCCAAGACAACTGGAGTTAGCCCAAGACAATTGAAGCAAGGCCAAGACAACTAGAGCAAGCCCAAGACAACTGGAGCAAGCCCAAGACAACTGGAACAAGCCCAAGACAACAGGAGCAAGGCCAAGACAACTGGAGCAAGCCAAAGACAACTAGAGCAAACCTAAGAGAACTGGAGCAAGCCCATGACAACTGGAGCAAGCCCAAGACACCTGGAGCAAGGCCAAGACAACTAGAGCAAGCCCAAGACAACTGGAGCAAGCTCGAGACAACTGGAGTAAACCCAAGTCATTTGGAGCAAGCCCAAGAAAAAAGGAGCATGTATGAGACAACTAGAGCAAGCCCAAGACAACTGGAGCAGGCCCAAGACAACTGGAGTAAGGCCAAGACAACTGGAGCAAGCCTATGAAAACTCGAGCAAGGCCAAGGCAACTGGAGCAAGCCCAAGAGAGCTGGAGCAAGCCCAAAAACAACTGGAGCAAGGCCAAGACAACTGGAGCCAGGCCTAATACAACTGCAGCAAGGCCAAGACAACTTAAGCAAGCCCAAAACAACTGGAGCAAGCCCAAGACAACTGGAGCAAGCCCAAGACAACTGGAGCAAGCCCAAGATAACAGGAGCAAGCCCAAGACAAATGGAGCAAGGCCAATAGAACTTGAGCAAGGCCAAGACAACTGGAGCAAGCCCAGGACAACTGGAGCAAGCCCAAAACAACTGGAGCAAGTCCAAAATAACTGGAGCAAGGCCAAGACAACTGGAGCAAGCCAAAGACAAATGGAGTTAGCCCAAGACAACTGAAGCAAGGCCAAAACAACTGGAGCAAGCCCAAGACAACTGAAGCAAGCCTCAGTCAACTGGAGCACGCCCAAGACAACTGGAGCAAGCCCAAGACAACTGGAGCAAGGCCAAGACGACTGGAGCAAGCCAAAGACAACAGGAGTAAGGCGAAGAGAACTTGAGCAAGCCGAAGGCAACTGGAGCAAGCCCAAGACACCTGGAGCAGGGCCAAGACAACTGGAGCAAAGCCAAAACAATTGGAGCAAGCCCAAGTGAACTAGAGCAAGCCCAAGACAATTGGAGCAAGCTCGAGACAACTGGAGTAAGCCCAAGTCAATTTGAGCAAACCCAAGACAAAAGGAGCATGTCGAAGACAACTGGAGCAAGCCCAAGACAACTGGAGCAGGCCCAAGACAACTGGAGCAAGGCCAAGAGAACTGGAGCAAGCCTAAGAAAACTGGAGCAAGGCCAAGACAACTGGAGCAAGCCCAAGATAGCTGGAGCAAGCCCAAAACAACTGGAGCAAGGCCAAGACAACAAGAGCCAGGCCTAAGACAACTGGAGCAAGGCCAAGACAACTGGAGCAAGCCCAAGACAACAGGAGCAAGCCCAAGACAACTGGAGCAAGCCCAAGACAACTAGAGCAAGCCCAAGATCACAAGAGCATGTGATCCGGCTTTGGATTCTGTGACCCGGCTTTGGTTTCTGTGACCCGGCTTTGGTTTCTATGACCGGGCTTTGGTTTTTGTGCTCTGGCTTTGGTTCGTTGACCCAGCCTTGGTTTTTGTGGCCCGACTTTGGTTTCTGTGATCCGGCTTTGGTTTCTGTGACCCGGCGTTGGTTTCTGTGACCCGGCTTTGGTTTTTGTGACCCGGCTTTGGTTTCTGGGACCCGGCTTTGGTTTCTGTGACCCGGCTTTGGTTTTTGTGACCCAGCTTTGGTCACTGTGACCTGGTTTTGGGTTGCTATTACCCGGCTCTGGATTTTGTGACTCGGCTTTGGTCTCTGTGACTTGGCTTTGGTTTCCGTGACATGGCTTTGGTTTTTGTGACCTGATTCTGGTTTCTGTGATCCGGCTTTGGTTTCTATCACCTGGCTTTGGTTTTTGTGACACGGCTTTGGTTTCTGTGACCCAGCTATGGTTTCTAGGACACGGCTTTGGTTTCTGTGACCGGCTTTGGTTTCTGTGACCCGGCTTTGGTTTTTGTGACCTGGCTTTGGTTTCTGTGACCCGCATTTGCTTTCTGTGACCCGGCTTTGGTTTCTGTGACCCGGTTTTGGTTTCTGTGACCCGGCTTTGGTTTATGTGACCCGGCTTTGGTTTATGTGACACGGCTTTGGTTTCTATGACCCGTCTTTAGTTTCTGTGACCCGGATCTGGTTTCTGTGACCCGGTTTTGGTTTCTGTGACCCGGCTTTGGTTTCTGTGACCCGGCTTTGGTTTCTGTGACCCGACGTCTGTTTCTGTGACCCGGCTTTAGTTTATGTAACCCGGCTTTGGTTTATGTGACCCGGCTTTTGTTTCTATGACCCCCCTTTGGTTTTGTGACCTGGCTTTGGTTTTTGTGACCTCGCTTTGGTTTCTGGGACCCGGCTTTGGTTTTTGTGACGCCGCTTTGGTTTCTGTGACCTGGCTTTGGTTGCTCTGACCCGGCTTTGGTTTCTATGATCCGGCTTTGGATTGTGTGACCCGGATTCGGTTTTTGTGACCCGGCTTTGGTTTCTATGACCGGGCTTTGGTTTATGTGCTCCGGCTTTGGTTCGTTGACCCGGCTTTGGTTTGTGTGACCCGGCTTTGGTTTCTGTGATCCGGCTTTGGTTTCTGTGACCTGGATTTGGTTTCTGTCACCCGGCTTTGGTTTCTGTGACCCGGCTTTTGTTTCTATGGCCCGGCTTTGGTTTCTGTGACCCGGCTTTGGTTTCCGTGACTTGGCTTTGGTTTTTGTGACCTGGCTTTGGTTTCCGTGACCCGACTTTGGTTTCTGTGACCCGGCTTTGGTTTCTTTGACCCGGCTTTGGTTTCTGTGACCCGGCTTTCATTTCTCTGATCTGGCTTTGGTTTCTGTGACCCGGCTTTGGTTTGTGTGACCCTGCTTTGCTTTGTGTGACCCGGCTTTGCTTTCCGTGACCCGGCTTTGTTTTCTGTGACTTGGCTTTTGTTTATGTGACCCGGCTTTGGTTTCTCTGACCGGCTTTGGTTTTTGTGATCCGGCTTTGGTTTCTGTGACCCAGCTTTGGTTTTTGTGACCCGGCTTTTGTTTCTGTGACCTGGCTTTGGTTTCTGTGACCCGGCTTTAGTTTCTGTGACCCGGCTCTGGTTTCCGTGACCCGGTTTTGGTTTCTGTAACCCGGCTTTGGCTTCTGTAACCCGGCTTTGGTTTCTGTGACCCGACTTTTGTTTCTGTGACCCGGCTTTGGTTTCTGTGACCCGGCTTTGGTTTATGTGACCCGGCTTTGGTTTCTATGACTCGGCTTTGGTGTTGTGACCCAGCTTTGGTTTCAATGACCCGGCTTTGGTTTCTGGGACCCGGCTTTGGTTTGTGTGACCCGGCTTCGATTTCTGTGAGCCGGCATTGGATTTTGTGACCCCACTTTGGTTTCTGTGACATGGCTATGGCTGCGCCCTAGTTGCGCCCTAGTTGCGCCCTAGTTGCGCCATAGTCGCGCCCTAGTTGCGCCCTAGTTGCGCCCTAGTTGCGTCCTAGTTGCACCCTAGTTGCACCCTGCTTGCGCCTTTATTGCACCCTAATTGCGCCCTACTGGCACCCTACTTGCGCCCTGGTTGTGCCTTAGGTTGGCATTAGCTACGCCCTAGTTGTGCCCTAGCTGCACACTAGTTGCGTCCTACTTATGCCCTACTTGCACGCTATGTGCACCTTAGTAGCGCCTTAGTTGCGCCCAACTTGCGCACTTGTTGCACCCTAGTTGCGCCCTAGTTGCGCCCTAGTTGTGCTATACTTCCGCTCTAGTTGCGCCATAATTGCGCCCAACTTGCACACTAGTTGCACCCTAGTTGCGCCCTAGTTGCGCCCTAGTTGTGCCCTAGTCGCTCCCTAGTTGCGCCTTACTTACGCCATACTTGTGTCAGAAATGTGACTCCGACAAGGTTCTCTTCACCTCTCGGATAATCCGAGCTCTCGATCCTGGTTCAGGTCCCGCAGTGTACCACCCTCGGCAAGGGCTGGTCGGTCATGACCGTTCCACCAGAGTCGAGCCGCCCCTAATAAGTGACCACGTCGCCACGCGTGCGGCTAGCGGAAAAGAAGCCGTTAATACTTGTTTTGTCTTGTTCTACTGTATATACGGAGGATGTTCATTCCCTCCCTAGTTTAATCAGAACAGTTCTGCTCATCCTGTTCCCATTTGGTTCCGCGGCTTCGCCGCCATGTCTTCGCTCTGCTCGTCTTTCACACTTCCTGCCTTTGCCAACTCCTCTCAACGCTTCGCTTGTCACTCTCGCTCCTTTTCTCAGCTCTCATACTCCACCAGCCGTCACTCTTCTCGCCAGCACTCTCTCTCACATGTCTACCTTCGCTATCTCGCTTCTCAGCCTTCATCAACTCCTTCGACTAACTCCCTGGACTGCTCTCGCTTACGTCACTCCGCTGACGTACATCAGCATGTTCCGCTGCTTCTGCCTGCTTCTACCGCTGCTGTTCTCGTACCTGCATTCTTCTGACATGGTATCAGAGCTTCAGGTAACATCACCTGGAGATCCGTGACCGCGTCATCGCTCTGTCGCCGCCCCTGCTCCAGCGCTTCCGCTCACATTCCTCTGTCGCCGCTGCCGTCTTGCGCCTCCTCGCTTCATCCGCAGCTCACATCAGCAGCTCTGCCTGACGACCTAAGAAGGCCATGCGCCCATTTCCGCGCCCGTGGCCAACAACTGGTGACGAGTCGCCCACGTCAGCCGTAAGCAACTCTCGAGCCGCCGTCTACCGTCAACTTCCAAGAAGCTTCCTGCTCTCTGCCATCCGCCGTCCCTCATCAAAGTCTGCCTCTACCAGCATCTCTCTCCCTTTCCTCTCGCCTCATCGGCCTTGTCTGCCCCTTTCTCGCTGTCATCCTCATCTTGCCCGCATCTGTCTTCTCAAGCCGCCTTCTCGCATCGCCTCCTCGCCTTGTCAAGCAGCTGCAGGCAAAGCTGCCGGTACCAGGATATCGGACACCACCAGTCTTCCTGCTCCCATTTCCAAGCCAACTGGGGAACAAGCCGTCACTCTCCTGGCATCAGCAGTCTAGTGTCCCTGCCCGCTGTCTGGCCTCCTCTGCTCCAGCCAACTTCTTTCAGCTGACAGGATATCGGACACCACCAGTCTTCCTGCTCCCACTTCCGAGCCAACTTGGGAACAAGCTGTCACTCTCCTGAACGCAGAAGAAGTTGCTGCGACGTTCTGTGACGTTCCTCCACCTACTGCGCTACGTCTCATCTCCGCTTTCTCCGCTTGTGTTGCTCCCTCCTTCCGCCTCCTCCATTATCATCAGCGTCCTGCCTTCATCCTCTCCTGCCTCCATCATCCCTCTTCCTCCTCGCCTTAGTCTCCTCAGCTTCATCAGCCGCCCAACTCTGCTTCATCTTCACCCCTTTGTCATCAGCATCATCCGCACCACCTCTGCATCGCCTCCTCATCATCAGCATCCTCCGCGCCGCCATCCTTCATCAGCATCAGCATTATCAGCATCGCTTTATCGCGCACGTGGTTCCGCCCCTGCGCCCACGCAGCAATCGTTTTCCTTCACTTCCGCGAATCGCCTTCATCTTGGCACAAGGATCCGCCCGGCCGCATCGCCTTTTCGGCGACGGCCTGCGCCCACGCCAAAACTTTCTTCAGCGCACGTGGTTTCGCCCCTGCGCCCACTTATCCATCAATCGCCTCCTCCGCTTCGCATTGCTCTCAGCCCGGCACAAGGATCCGCCCGGCCGCATCGCCTTTTCTGCGACGGCCTGCGCCCACGCCGAAAATTCCATCAGCGCACGCGGTTCACCCCTGCGCCCACTCCATCATCAATCTTTCCTCCATGATCATCTGCCTTCATCAGTCACTTGGCACACGGATCCGCCCGGTCGCATCGCCTTTTCCGCGATGACCTGCGCCCACGCCGAAACTTCTTTCAGCGCACGCGGTTCGCCCATGCGCCCACTCCATCGCCATCAGCCTCAATTTATCATCAGCAATCATCAACATCTATGAACGGCACACGGATCCGCACGGGTGCATCGCCTTTTTTGCGACAACCTGCGCCCACGCCGAAAAAACATTCAACGCACACGAGGTCTCACCCCTGTGCCCACTCCATCATCAATGTCCTGCAACCATCCATCGCTTTCCGTCATCAGCTCCGCACGCGGATCCGCCCAGTGGGATTGGCAGCATTGCTGCAACCTGCGCCCACACTGAGAATCAATCTCAGCGCACAAAATTCCACCCTGGTTCAGTATTTCTCACCCAACGAGTGTACCTGGACAGCGGTCGAACCTGCTCAAATCCCGTTGGTAAACAGACACCAACAACTGCCACACACTCTCAACACCCAATCATCATGGCAGTACAAGCCCTCCACTGGACACACATTCCAGTTCTTGATCAGTTGGGAGGAAACATCCATGACTGGTATGGTGGCATACAAGTCAAGACAAAACACTCTTTTCTTCGTGGATATCAGCTCTCCCTCTTTTTGGAAGGAGTGTCTGACAATCCCGGATGTCCTCCAAGGGCATACACAACTACCCTACAGGACATGAAAAGGTGTCTACGAGATACCACCCATACTGTTTACCACAGAATAATTGATGAGGTGTCACCCGTCGCTGAAAGGTGGCACACTCTTGTGGCAGCAGCGTGGAATCCCAATCTCTGCAACGTGATCATCCTCTCTCTCCGTCGAGTGGTTAATCCCCCCATCAGACAATGACACTTAGACACTGAGGCTCTGTAGGCGCTCAGATCTTCTTCCCTTGTCAGACTCAGGGGGGCTATCAGAAATGTGACTCCGACAAGGTGCTCTTCACCTCTCGGATAATCCGAGCTCTCGATCCTGGTTCAGGTCCCGCAGTGAGCCACCCTCGGCAACGGCTGGTCGGTCATGACCGTTCCACCAGAGTCGAGCCGTCACTAATAAGCGACCACGTCGCCACGCGTCCGGCTAGCGGAAAAGAAGCCGTTAATACTTGTTTTGTCCTGTTCTTCTGTATATACGGAGGATCTTCATTCCCTCCCTAGTTTAACCAGAACAGTTCTGCTCATCCTGTTCCCCTTTGGTTCCGCGGCTTCGCCGCCGTGTCTTCGCTCTACTCGTCTTTCACACTTCCTGCCTTCGCCAACTCCTCTCAACGCTTCGCTTGTCACTCTCACTCCTTTTCTCAGCTCTCATACTGCACCAGCCGTCACTCTTCTCGCCAGCACTCTCTCTCACATCAACCTATCTACCTTCGCTATCTCCCTTCTCAGCCTTCATCAGCTCCTGCGACTAACTCCCTGGACTGCTTTCGCTTACGTCACTCTGCTGACGTACATCTGCATGTTCCGCTGCTTCTGCCTGCTTCTACCGCTGCTGTTCTCGTACCTGCATTCTTCTGACAACTTGCGTCCTACATGCGCCCTAGTTGCGCGCTAGTTGCGCCCTAATTGTGCCCTAGGTGCGTCCTAGTTGCACCCTAGTTGCACCCTAGTTCCACCCTTCTTGCGCCCTTATTGCACCAAACTTACACCCTACTGGCGCCTTACTTGCGCCCTAGTTGCGCCTCAGTTGGGCACTAGCTACGCCCTAGTTGCCCCTAGTTGCACCATAATTGCGCCCTAGTTGCGCTTTAGTTGCGCCTTGGTTGCGCCCTAGTTGCGCCCAAGTCGTGCCCTAGTCCCGCCCAAGTCGCGCCCTAGTCGCGCCCTAGTCGCACCCTAGTTGTGCCTTAGTTGCGCCCTAGTTGCACCCTAGTTGCGCCCTAGTTGCACCCTAGTTGCACCCTAGTTTCGTCCTAGTTGTGCCTTAGTTGCGTCCTAGTTGCGCCCTAGTTACGCCCTAGTTGCGCCTTAGTTGCGCCCTAGATGTTCCCTAGTTGCGCCCTAGTTGCGCCCTTCTTGCGCCCTAGTTGCGCCCTGGTTGCGCCCTAGTTGCGCCCTAGTTGCACCCTAGCTGCGCCCTACTTGCGCCCTACTTGCGCCCTACTCTTGCCCTAGTTGCGCCTCAGTTGGACACTAGTTACGCCGTAGTCGTACCCTAGTTGCGTCCTAGCTGCGTCCTACTTGTTCCCTACTTGCACGCTAGTTGCGCCTTAGTTGCGCCTTAGTTGCGTCTTAGTTGCGCCCTAGTTGCGCCCAAGTTGCGCCCTAGTTGCGCCCTAGTTGCACCCTAGTTGCGCCCTAGTTGCGCCCTAGTTGCGCCCTAGTTGCGCCCTAGTTGCGCCTTAGTTGCGCCTTAGTTGCGTCTTAGTTGCGCCCTAGTTGCGCCCAAGTTGCGCCCTAGTTGCGCCCTAGTTGCACCCTAGTTGCGCCCTAGTTGCGCCCTAGTTGCGCCCTAGTTGCGCCCTAGTTGCGTCCTAGTTGCACCCTAGCTAGGCCCAAGTCGCGCCCTAGTCGCACCCTAGTCACGCCCTTATCGCGCCCTAGTCGCGCCCTAGTTGCACCTTAGTTGCGCCCTAGTTGCACCCTAGTTGCGCCCTAGTTGTGCCCTAGTTGTGCCCTAGTTGTGCCCTAGTTACGTCCTAGTTGCGCCCTAGTTGCGCCCTAGATTTCCCCTAGTTGCGCCCTAGTTGCACCTGGGCGTCCTAGTTGTGCCCTAGTTGCGCCCTACTTGCACCCTAGTTGCACCCTAGTTACGCACTAGTTGCGCCCTAGTTGCGTCCTAGTAACGCCCTAGTTGCGCCCTACTTGCACCCTACCGGCGCCTAATTGCGTCCTAGTTACGCCTCAGTTGGGCACTAGCTACGCCTTACTTGTCCCCTAGTTGTGCCCTTGTTTGCAGGCATTTCCATGCATTGCCAGGCATTGCCAAGCATTGCCAAACATTGCTTAGGCATTGCCAGGTATTGCTAGGCATTGCCAGGCCTTGCCTAGGCATTGCCAGGCATTGCCCAGGCACTGCCAGGTATTGCCAAGCATTGTTACACATTACCCAGGCATTGCCGGGAATTCCCCAGGCATTACCAGGCATTGCCAGGCATTGCCTAGGCATTGCCAGGCATTGCCCATGCATTGCAAGGCCTTTCCAGTCATTGCCAAGCGATGTCCAGGCATTGCCAGGCATTGCCCAAGCATTGCCAGGCATTGCCAGGCCTTGCCTACGCATTGCCAGGCATTGCCAGGCATTGCCAGGCATTGCCCAGGCATTGCCACGCATTGCACAGGCATTGCCAGACGTTGCCATGCATTGCGAGGCATTGTCTACGCATTGCCACGCATTGTTAGGCATTGCCAGGCATTGCTAAGCACTGGCAAGCATTGCCCAAGCATTTCCTGGCATTGCCCAGGCATTGCCAGACATTGTTAGACATCGCCAGGCATCGCTAGGCATTGCCCAAGCATTGCCAGGCATTGCCAGGCATTGCCCAGGCATTGCACAGGCATTTTCCAGGCATTGCCAGGCATTGTCTAGGCATTGCCAAATATTACCAGGCATTGCCAAGCATTGCCTAAGCATTGCTCAGGCATTGCCACGCATTATTGGGCATTGCCAGGCATTGCCAGGCGTTGGCAAGTATTGCCCAGGCATTGCCAGGCATTGGCACGCATTGCCCAGGCATTGCCAGGAATTGCGAGGCATTGCGAGGAATTGTCCAGGCATTGCCAAGCATAGCCCAGGCATTGCCAGGCATTGCCCAGGCATTACCCAGGCATTGTCAGGCATTGCCAGGCATTACCCAGGCATTGCCAGGCATTCCCCAGGCATTACAAGGCATTGTCAGGCATTGCCAAGCATCGGCAAGCATTGCCCAGGCATTACGAGGCATTGCTAGGCATTGCCAGGCATTCCCGAGCATTGCCAGGCATTGCCCATGCATTGCCCTGGCATTGCCAGGCATTGCCAGGCATTGCCCAGACATTGCCAGGCATTGCCAGGCATTGCCAGGCATTACCAGGCATTGCCCATGCATTGCCATGCATTGCGAGGCATTGGCAAGCATTGCCTAGGCATTGCCTGGCATTGCCCAGGCATTGCCAGGCATTGCCAGGCATTTCAAGACATTGCTAGGCATTACGAGGCATTGCCCAGGCATTGCCAGGCATTGCCCAGGCATTGCACGGGTATTGCCAAAGCATTGCCAGGCATTCCCATCCTTGCCCAGGCTTTGCCAGATACTGCCACGCTTTGTTAGGCATTGTCAGGCATTGCCAGGCATTGGCAAGCATTGCCCAGGCATTGCCAGGCATTACCAGGTATTTCCAAACATTGCCAAGCATTTCCATGCATTGCCAGGCATTGTACAGGCATTGTCAGGCATTCCTATGCATTGCGTGGCATTGTACAGGCATTTCCCAGGCATTGCCATGCATTACCCAAGCACTGCCAGGCATTGCCAAGCCTTGCATAGGCTTTGCCAGGCATTAGCAGGCATTGCCTGGCATTGCTTAGGCATTGCCAGACATTGCAAGGCATTGCCAGGCATTACCCAGGCATTGCCCAGGCATTGCCAGGCATGTCCTAGGCATTGCACATGCATTGCCCAGGCATTGCCAGGCATTGCCCCGGCATTGACAGACATTGCCAGGCATTGCCCAGGGATTGCCACGCTTTGTTAGGTATTACCAGGCATTGACAGGCGTTGGCAAGCATTGTACAGGCATTGCCTTCCATTGCTAGATATTACCAGGCATTACAAGGCATTGCTAGGCATTGCCAGGCATTACCCAGGCATTGCCAGGCATTGTCCAGGCATTGCCAGGCATTGCCGAACCATTGCCAGGCATTGCCAGGCCTTGCCTCGGCTTTGCCATGCATTACCCAGGCATTGCCACGCATTGCCCAGGCATTGCTAGGCATTGCCAGGCTTTGCCAGGCATAATCTAGGCATTGCCACGCATTGTTAGGCATTGCAAGGCATTGCGAGGCATTGGCAAGCATTTCTCAGGCATTGCCCAGGCATTGCACATGCATTACCCACGCATTGACAGGTATTGCTAGGCATTGCCCAGGCATTGCCAGGCATTGCCCAGTCATTGCCAGGCATTGCCCAGGCATTGCCCAGGCATTGCACAGGCATTACCTAGGCATTGCCAGGCATTGCCAAGCATTGCCAAGCATTACCAGGCATTGCCCAGGCATTGCCAGGCATAGCCCGGCATTGCCAGGCATTGCCAGGCATTGTCTGGCATTGGAAAGCATTCCCCAGGCATTGCCAGGCATTGCCAGGCATTGCCGAGCATTGCCAGGCATTGCCCAGGCATTGCCAAGCATTGCCCAGGCATTGCACAGGCATTGTCCAGGCACTGCCAGGCATTGCCAGACATTGCCCATGCATTGCCAGGCATTGCCAGGCATTGCCTAGGCATTGCCAGGCATTGCCCCGGCATTACCAGGCATTGGCAAGCATTGCCAAAGCATTGCCTTGCATTGCACAGGCATTGCCAGGCATTGCCAGGCATTGCGAGGCATTGCCAGGCATTGCCAGGCATTGCCCAGGCATTGCACAGGCATTGTCCAGGCATTGCCAGGCATTGCCAGGCATTGCCCAAGCATTGCCAGATATTGGCAGGCATTGCCTGCATTGCCTAGGAATTGCCACGCTTTGTTAGGCATTGCCAGGTATTGGCAAGCATTGCCCAGGCATGGCCATGCATTGCTAGGCATTGCCAGGCATTGCCAGGCATTGCACAGGCATTGCCAAGGCATTGCCAGGCATTGCCAGGCATTTCCAATCATTGTCAAGCATTGCACAGGCATTGCCCAAGCATTGCCGAGTATTGCCCAAGCATTGCCAGGCATTAGCAGGCCTTGCCTAGCCATTGCCAGGCATTGCCAGGCATTATCCAGGCATTGCCACGCATTGCCCAGGCATTGCTAAGCATTGCCAGGCATTGCGAGGCATTTCCCAGGCATTGCCACGCATTATTAGGCATAACCAGGCATTGGCAAGCATCGCCCAGGCATTGCCCAGGCATTGTCACGCATTGCCAGGCATTGTCAGGCATTGCCCAGGCATTGCAAGGCATTGCCCAGGCATTAACAAGCATTGCCCAGGCATTGCGCAAGCATTACCTAGGCATTGCCAGGCATTGCCCAGGCATTGCAAGATATTGCCAGGCATTCCCAGGCATTGCCCATGCATTGCCAGGCATTGCCCAAGCATTGCCACGCATTGTTAGGCATTGCCAGGCATTGCCAGGCATTTGTAAGCATTGCTCAGGCATTGCCAGGCATTGCCAGGCATTGCCCACGCATTGCTAGGCATTGTCCAGGTAATGTCAGGCATTGCCAAGCATTGCCAGGCATTACCCAGGCATTGCACAAGCATTGCCTATGCATTTCCAGGCATTGCCCAGGCATTGCCAGGCATTGCCAGGCATTGGCAAGCATTGCCAAGGCATTGCATGGCATTGCCCAGGCATGGCCAGGCATTGCCAGGCATTGCCCAGGCATTGCCATGCATTGTCCAAGCATTGCCAGGCATTGCCCAGGCATTACCTAGGCATTGCCAAGGAATTGCCAGGCATTGGCAGGCATGACCGAGGCATTGCTTAACCCAGGCATTTCTAGGCATTGCCCAGGCATTGTCAGGCATTGCCCAGGCATTGCCGCGCATGTTAGGCATTGCCAGGCATTTCCAGGCATGGGCAAGCATTGCCCAGGCATTGCCAGGCATTGCCAGGCGTTGCCTGGCATTGCCTGGCATTGCCAGGCATTGCCATGCATTGCTCAGGCATTGCCATGCATTGCCAGGCATTGTGAAGCATTGCCCAAGCATTGCTATGCATTGCCCAAGCATTGACAGGAATTACCCAGGCATTGCCCACGCATTGTCCAGGCATTGCCAGGCATTGCCAGGGATTGCCAAGCATTGCCAGGCATTACCCAGGCATTGCCAGGCATTGCCCACGCATGCCAGGCATTGTCCAGGCATTGCTAGGCACTACCAGGCATTGTCCAGGTATTGCCAGGCATTGCCAGGGATTGCCAAGCATTGCCCAGGCATTGCCAGGCATTGCCAGTCATTGTCAGGCATTGCCCGGGCATTGCTAGGCATTGCCAGGCACTGCCCAGGCATTGTCATGCATTGCTTAGGCATTGCCAGGCATTGCCCAGGCATTGCCCAGGCATTCCAAGACATTGTCCATGCATTGCTAGGCATTGCCAGGCATTGCCTGGCATTGCTCAGGCATTGCCATGCATTGCTAGCCATTGCCCAGGCATTGCCAGGCATTGCTTGTCATTGCTAGGCTTTGCCAGGCTTTGCCTTGGCATTTCCCAAGTATTGCCAGGCATTGCCCAGGCATTACTAGGCATTGCCCATGCATTGCCCAAGCATTGCCAGGCATTGTCGGGCATTGCCGGGCATTGCCTAGGCATTGCCATGCATTGCCAGGCATTGCCAAGGCATTCCAAGGCATTGCCAGGCATAGTCTAGGAACTGCCAAGCATTGTCCAAGCATTGCCCAGGCATTGCCAGGAATTGCCCAAGCATTGCCCAGGCATAGCGCCGGCATTGCCAGGCATTGGCAAGCATTGCCGGGCATTGCTTGGCATATCCCACGCATTGCCACGCATTTCCAGTCATTGCTAAACATTGCACAGGCATTGCCAAGCATTGCCAGGCATTGCCAGGAATTGCCAGGCATTTCCCAGGTATTGCCAGGCATTGCCTGGCATTTCCACGCATTGTCAGGCATTGCCATGCATTGCGAGGCAATACCAAGCATTGTCCAGGCATTGGACTGGCATTGCCTAGGCATTGCCAGGCATTGTCCAGGCATTGCAAGGTATTACCAGGCATTGCGATGCATTACACGGGCATTGCCAGGCATTGCCCAGGCATTGCCAGGCATTGCCTCGCATTGCACAGGCATTACCAAGCATTGTTAGGCATTGCCAGGCACTGCTAGGCGTTGGCAAGCTTTGCGGAGGCATTGCTTGGCATTGTCAAGCCATTGCCAGGCATTGCCTGGCATTGCCCAGGCATTGCGAGGCATTGCCAAGCATTGCCACGGCATTGCTAGGCATTTCCAAGCATTGCGAGGCATTGTCAAGGCATTTGCAGGCATTGCCAGGCATTACGAGGCACTGCCCAGGTATTGCCATGCATTGCCCAGGCATTGCCAAAACATTGCCAGGCATTGCCATGCATTGCCAGGCATTGCCAGGCATTCCCAGGCATTGCCAGGCATTGCCGGGCATTGTCCGGCATTGCCGAGGCATTGCGAGGCATTGCTTGGCATAGCCCACGCATTGCCATGCATTTCCAGGCATTGCACTGGCATTACCAAGCATTGCCAAGAATTACCCAGGCATTACTATGCATTGCATAGGCGTTGCCATGCATTTCCAGGCATTGCCAGGCATTGCCCAGGCATTGCCAGGCATTGCGAGGCATTGCAAGGCATTGCGCAGGCATCACCAAGGCATTGCCACGCATTGCCCAGGCATTGCCAAGGCATTGTCCAGGCATTGCCAGGCATTGCCAGGCATTGCCTAGACATTGCCAGGCGTTGCCTAGGCATTGCCAGTCATTGCCACGCATTGCCCAAGCATTGCCAGGCATTTCCAGGCATTGCCAAGCATTACCAAGCATTGCCAGACATTGCCAGGCATTGCCCAGGCATTGCTAGGCATTGCCCAGGCATTGCCAGGCATTTCGAGGCGTTGCCAAACATTGCCTCGGCATTGCCAGGCATTGCCAGGCATTGCCAGACATTACCAGGCATTGGTAAGCATTACCGATGCGGTGCTTGGCATTGCCCATGCATTTCCAGGCCTTGCCTAGGCATTGCGAGGCATTGCCCAGGCATTGCCAAGCATTGCAAAGGCATTGCCAGGCATTTCCAGGCATTGTCAGGCATTGCCCATGCATTGCAAGGCATTGTTAGGCATTTCCAGGCATTGCAAGGCATTGGCAAGCATTGTCGAGGCATTGCTTGGCATTGCCCAGGCATTGCGAGGCATTGCCAGGCATTGCCTTGGCATTGGCAGGAATTGTCAAGCACTGCCAGGCATTGCACAGGCATTTTCAGGCATTGCCAGACATTTCCAGGCATTGCCGGGCATTCTCAAGGCATTCCCAGGCATTGCATGGCATTGCAAGGCATTGCCCAGGCATTGCCTAGGCATTACCAGGCATTGCCAGACATTGCCACACATTTCCAAGCATTGCCCTGTTATTACCAGGCACTTCCCATGCATTGCCCAGGCATTGCTGAGGCATTGCCAGGCATTGCCTATGCATTGACAGGCATTGCACAGGCATTGCCAGGCATTGCACAGGCATTTCTGGGCATTGGCACGCATTGCCTTGGCATTGCCAAGCATTGCCAGGCATTGCCAAGCATTGTACAGGCATTGCCAGGCATTGCTAGGCATTGCCTAGGCATTGCCAAGCATTACTAGGCATTGCCAGGCATTTTCCAGGCATTGTCCGGCATTACACTGGCATTGCCAGGTATTGTCAGGCATTGCCAGGCATTGCCATGCATTGCCAGGCATTGCCCAAGTATTGCAGAGGCATTGCCAGGCATTGCCAGGCATTGCCCATGCATTGCCAGGCATTGACCGGCATTGCCTAAGCATTTCCAGGCATTGCCTAGGCATTGCCAGGCATTCTCTATGCATTGCATGGCATTGCCAATCATTGCCAAGCATTGCCTAGGCATTGCCAGGCATTGCCCAAGCATTGCAAGGCATTCCCAGGCATTGCCCATGCATTGCTAGGCATTACCCAGGCCTTGCCAGGCATTGCCAGGCATTGCCCAAGGATTGCCAGGCATTGCCAAGCATTTTCAGGCATTGCCAGGCATAGCCCGGGCATTGTGAGGCATTGCCCAGGCATTGCCAGGCATTGCCAGGCATTCCCAGGCATTGCCCAGGCACTGCTAGTTATTTTGGACTTGCTCCAAATGTGTTGGGCTTGCTCCAGTTGTCTTGGGCTTGCTCCAGTTGTCTTGGCCTTGCTCCAGTTCTATTGGCCTTGCTCCAGTTGTCTTGGGCTTGCTCCAGTTGTCTTGGGCTTGCTCCAGTTGTCTTGGGCTTGCTCCAGTTGTCTTGGCCTTGCTCCAGTTCTATTGGCCTTGCTCCAGTTGTCTTGGGCTTGCTCCAGTTGTCTTGGGCTTGCTCCAGTTGTCTTGGGCTTGCTCCAGTCGTATTGGTCTTGCTCCAGTTGTCTTGGGCTTGCTCTAGATGCCTTGGCCTTGCTCTAGTTGTCTTAGGCCTCGCTCCAGTTCTCTTGGCCTTGCTCCAGTTGTTTTGGGCTTGCTCCAGCTGTCTTGGGCTTGCTCCAGTTGACTTGGCCCTGCTCCAGTTTTCTTAGGCTTGCTCCAGTTGTCTTGGCCTCGCTCCAGTTCTCTTGGCCTTGCTCCAATTGTCTTGGGCCTGCTCCAGTTGTCTTGGGCTTGCTCCAGTTGTCTTGGACTTGCTCCTTTTGTCTTGGGCGTGCTCCAGTTGACTTGGGCTTACTCCAGTTGTCTCGAGCTTGCTCCTGTTGCCTTATGCTTGCTCCAGTTGTCTTTGGCTTGCTCCTGTTGTTTTGGCTTTGCTCCAGTTGTCTTGGCCTTGCTTTAGATGTCTTGGGCTTGCTCCAGTTGCCGTGGCCTTGCTCCAGTTCTATTGGGCTTGCTCCATTTGTCTTTGGCTTGCTCCAGTTGTCTTGGCCTTCGCCCAGTTGTATTGGGCTCGCTTCAGTTTTCTTGGGATTGTTCCAGTTGTCTTGAGCTTGCTCTTGTTGTATTGGGTCTGCTCCAGTTGTCTTGGCCTTGCTTCAGTTCTTTTGGGCTAACTCCAATTGTCTTAGGCTTGCTCCAGTTGTCTTGGCTTTGCTCCAGTAGTTTTGGACTTGCTCAAGTTGTTTTAGGCTTGCCCCAGTTGTCTTGGGCTTACTCCAGTTGTCTTGGCCTTGCTCCAGTTCTAATGGCCTTGCTCCAGTTGTCTTGGGCTTGCTCCAGTTGTATTGGGCTTGCTCCAGTTGTCTTGGGCTTGCTCCAGTTGTCTTGGGCTTGCTCCTGTTATCTTGGGCTTGCTCCACTTATCTTGGCCTTGCTCCAGTTGTCTTAGGCTTGGCTCCAGTTTTCTTGGCCTTTCTGCAGTTGTTTTGGGCTTGTTGCAGCTGTCTTGGGCTTGCTCCAGTTGTCTTGGCCTTGCTCCAGTTTTCTTAGGCTTGCTCCATTTGTCTTGGCCTTGCTCCAGTTGTCTTGGGCTTGCTCCAGTTGACATGGGCTTACTCCAGTTGTCTCGAGCTTGCTCCAGCTATCTTGGGCTTGCTCCAGTTGTCTTGGGTTTTCTCCAGTTCTTTTGGCTTTGCTCTAGTTGTATTGGCCTTGCTCCAGGTGTATTGGGCTTGCTCCAGTTGTCTTGGGCTTGCTCCAGTTCTCTTGGGCTTGCTCCAGTTGTCTTTGGCTTGCTCCAGTTGTTTTGATCTTGCTCCCGTTGTCTTGGACTTGCTCCAGTTGTCTTGGGCTTGCTCCTGTTGTCTTGGGCTTGCTCTCGTTGTCTTGGGCTTCCTCCAGTTTGCTTGGCCATGCTTCAGTTGTCTTGGGCTAACTCCAGTTGTCTTGGGCTTGCTCCAGTTGTCTTTGCCTTGCTCCAGTTTTTTTGGTCTTGCTCGAGTTGTTTGGGCTTGCTCCAGTTGTCTTGGGCTTGCTCCAGTTCTCTTGGCCTTGCTCCAGTTCTATTGGCCTTGCTCCAGTCGTCTTGGGCTTACTCCAGTTGTCTTGGGCTTTCTCCAGTTGTCTTGGGCTTGCTCCAATTCTCTTGGGCTTGCTTCCTTTGTCTTTGGTTGCTCCAGTTCTCTTGGGCTTGATCCAGTTGTCTTGGGCCTGGCTCCAGTTGTCTTGGCCTTGCTCCAGTTGTTTTGGGCTTACTCCAGCTGTCTTGGCCTTGCTCCAGTTGTCTTGGCCTTGCTCCAGTTTTCTTAGGCTTGCTCCAGTTGTCTTGGCATTTCTCCAGTTGTCTCGGGCCTACTCCAGTTGTCTTGGGCTTGCTCCAGTTGTCTTGGACTTGCTTCTTTTGTCTTGGGCTTGCTCCAGTTGACTTGGGCTTACTCCAGTTGTCTCGAGCTTGCTCCAGTTGTCTTGGGCTTGCTCCAGTTGTCTTGGGCTTGCTCCAGTTGTTTTGGCTTTGCTCCAGTTGTCTTCGCCTTGCCCCAGGTGTCTTGGGCTTGCTCCAGTTATCTTGGGCTTGCTCCAGTTCTCTTGGACTTGCTCCAGTTTTCTTTGGCTTGCTCCAGTTGTGTTGGCCTTGCTCCAGTTGTCTTGGGCTTGCTCCAGTTGTCTTGGGCTTGCTCGAGTTGTCTTGGGCTTGCTCCTGTTGTCTTGGGCTTGCTCCATTTGTCTTGGCCTTGCTTTAGTTGTCCTGGGCTAACTCCAGTTGTCTTGGGCTTGCTCCAGTTGTCTTCGCCTTGCTCCAGTTTTTTTGGACTTGCTCCAGTTGTTTTGGGCTTGCTCCAGTTCTCTTAGGATTGCTCCAGTTGTCTTGGCCTTGCTCCAGTTCTATTAGCCTTGCTCCAGTTGTCTTGGGCTTGCTCATGTGGTCTTGGGCTTGCTCCAGTTGTGTTGGGCTTTCTCCAGTTGTCTTGGGCTTGCTCCAGTTGTCTTGGGCTTGCTCCAGTTGTCTTGGCCTTGCTCCAGCTGTCATAGGCCTGGTTCTAGTTGTCTTGGCCTTGCTCCAGTTGTTTTGGGCTTGCTCCAGCTGTCTTGGGCTTGCTCCAGTTGTCTTGGCCTTGCTCCAGTTTTCTTAGGCTTGCTCTAGTTGTCTTGGCCTTGCTCCAGTTGTCTTGGGCCTGCTCCTGTTGTCTTGGGCTTGCTCCAGTTGTATTGGACATGCTCCTTTTGACTTGGGCTTGCTCCAATTGACTTGGGCTTACTCCAGTTGTCTCGAGCTTGCTCCAGTTGTCTTAAGCTTGCTCAAGTTGACTTGGGCTTGCTCCAGTTGTTTTGGCTTTGCTCCAATTGTCTTGGCCTTGCTCCAGGTGTCTTGGGCTTGCTCCAGTTGTCTTGGGCTTGCTCCAGTTCTCTTGGGCTTGCTCCAGTTGTCTTTGGTTTGCTCCAGTTGTCTTGGCCTTGCTCTAGTTGTCTTGGGCTTTGCTCCAGTTGTCTTGGGCGTGCTCCAGTAGTCTTGGGCTTGCTCCAGTTGTCCTGGGCTTTCTCCAGTTGTCTTGGTCTTGCTTCAGTTTTCTTGGGCTAACTCCAGTTGTCTTGGGCTTGCTCCCGTTGTCTTGGCCTTGCTCCAGTTATTTTGGACTTGCTCTAGTTGTTTTGGGCTTGCTCCAATTGTCTTGGGCTTCCTCCAGTTGTCTTGGGCTTGCTCCAGTTTTCTTGGCCTTGCTCCAGTTCTATTGGCCTTGCTCCGGTTTTCTTGGGCTTGCTCCAGTTATCTTGGGCTTGCTCCAGTTGTCTTGGGCTTGCTCCAGTTGTTGGCTTGCTCCAGTTGTTTTGGCTTTGCTCTAGTTGTCTTGGCCTTGCTCCAGGTGTCTAGGGCCTACTCCACTTGTCTTGGGCTTGCTCCAGTTCTCTTGGGTTTGCTCCAGTTGTCTTTGGCTTGCTCTAGTTGTCTTGGCCTTGCTCCAGTTGTCTTGGGCTTGCTCCAATTGTCTTGGGCTTGCTCCACTTGTCTTGGCCTTGCTTCAGTTGTCTTTGGCTAACTCCAGTTGTCTTGGGCTTGCTCCAGTTGTCTTGGCCTTGCTCCAGTTATTTTGGACTTGCTCCAGTGGTTTTGGGCTTGCTCTAGTTGTATTGGGATTGCTCCAGTTGTCTTGGCCTTGCTCCAGTTCTATTGGCCTTGCTCTAGTTGTCACGGGCTTGCTCCTAAGGTCTTGGGCTTGCTCCAGTTGTATTGGGCTTGCTCCAGTTGTCTTGGGCTTGATCCAGTTGTCTTGGGCTTGCTCTAATTGTCTTTGCCTTGCTCCAGTTGTCTTAGGCCTTGCTCCAGTTGTCTTGGCCTTGCTTTAGTTGTTTTGGGCTTGCTCCAGCTGTCTTGGGCTTGCTCCAGTTGTCTTGGCCTTGCTCCAGTTTTCTTACGCTTGCTCCAGTTGTCTTGGCCTTGCTCCAGTTGTCGTGGGCCTTCTCCAGGTGTCTTGGGCTTGCTCCAGTTGTCTTGGACATGCTCCATTTGTCTTGGGCTTGCTCCAATTGACTTGGGCTTACTCCTGTTGTCTCGAGCGTGCTCCAGTTTTCTTGGGCTTGCTCCAGTTGACTTGGGTTTACTCCAGCTGTTTTGGCTTTTCTCCAGTTGTCTTGGCTTTGCTCCGGGTATCTTGGGCCTGCTCCAATCGTATTGGGCTTGCTCTAGTTATCTTGGGCTTGCTCCAGTTGTCTTTGGCTTGCTCAAGTTGTCTTGGCCTTGTTCCAATTGTCTTGGGCTTGCTCCATTTGTCTTGGGCGTGCTCCAGTTGTCTTGGGCTTGTTCCAGTTGTCTTGGGCTTTCTCCAGTTGTCTTGGCCTTGCTTCAGTTGTTTTGGGCTTGCTCCACTTGTCCCAATCCCAACTGGAGCAATCCCAATTATCTTGGGCTTGCTCCAGTTGTCTTGGCCTTGCTCCAGTTTTTTTGGACGTGCTCCAGTTGTTTTGGGCTTGCTCCACTTGTCTTGGGCTTGCTCCAGTTGTCTTGGGCTTGCTCCAGTTGTCTTGGCCTTGCTCCAGCTCCATTGGCCTTGCTCCAGTTGTCTTGGCCTTGCTCTAGTTATTTTGGACTTGCTCCAGTTGTTTTAAGCTTGCTCTAGTTGTCTTGGCCTTGCTCCAGTTCTATTGGCCTTGCGCCAGTTGTCTTGGGCTTGCTCCACTTGTCTTTGGCTTGCTCTAGTTGTCTTGGGCTTGCTCCAGTTGTCTTGGGCTTGCTCTAGTTGTCGTGGGCATGCTCCAGTTGTCTTGGAATTGCTGCAGTTGACCTAGGCCTGGCTCCAGTTGTCTTGGCCTTGCTCCAGTTGTTTTGGACTTGCTCCAAATGTCTTTGGGCTTGCTCCAGTTGTCTTGGCCTTGCTCCAGTTTTCTTATGCTTGCTCCAGTTATCCAGGCCTTGCTCCAGTTGTCTTGGGCCTGCTCCAGTTGTCTTGGGCTTGCTCCAGTTGTATTGGACTTGCTCCTTTTGTCTTGGGCTTGCTCCAGTTGACTTGGGCTTACTCCAGTTGTGTCGAGCTTGCTCCAGTCGTCATGGGCTTGCTCTAGTTGTCTTGGGCTTGCTCGAGTTGGTTTGGCTTTGCTCTAGTAGTCTTGGCCTTGCTCCAGGTGTCTTGGGCTTGCTCCAGTTGTCTTGGGCTTGCTCCAGTTCTCTTGGGCTTGATCCAGTTGTCTTTAGCTTGCTCCAGTTGTCGTGGCCTTGCTCTAGTTGTCTTGGGCTTGCTCCAGTTGTCGTGGGCTTGCTCCAGTTGTCTTGGGCTTGCTCTGGTTGTCTTGGGCTTGCTCTTGTTGTCTTGGGCTTGCTCCAGTTGTCTTGGCCTTGCTTCAGTTGTCTTGGGCTAACTCCAGTTTTCTTGGGCTTGCTCCAGTTGTCTTAGCCTTGCTCCAGTTATTTTGGACTTGCTCCAGTTGTTTTGGGCTTGCACCAGTTGTCTTGTGCTTGTTCCAGTTGTCTTGGCCTTGCTCCTGTTATATTGCCCTTGCGCCAGTTGTCTTGGGCTTGCTCCAGTTGTCTTGGGCTTGCTCCAGTTGTCTTGGGCTTGCTCCTGTTGTCTTGGGCTTGCTCCAGTTGTCTTGGGCTTGCCCCACTTGTCTTGGAATTGCTCCAGTTGTCTTAGGCCTGGCTCCAATTGTCTTGGCCGTGCTCTAGCTGTTTTGGGCTTGCTCCAAATGTCTTGGGCTTGCTCCAGTTGTCTTGGCCTTGCTCCAGTTTTCTTAGGCTTGCTCCAGTTGTCTTGGCCTTGCTCCAGTTGTCTTGGGCCTGCTCCAGTTGTCTTGGGCTTGCTCCAGTTGTCTTGGACTTGCTCCTTTTGACTTGGGCTTTCTCCAGTTGACTTGGGCTTACTCCAGTTATCTCGAGCTTGCTCCAGTTGTCTTGGGCTTGCTCCAGTTCGCCTGGCCTTGCTCCACTAGTCTTGGGCTTGCTCCAGTTATCTTGGGCTTGCTCCAGTTGTCTTGGGCTTGCTCTAGTTATCTTGGGCTTGCTCCAGTTGTCTTGGCCTTGCTTCAATTATCTTGGGCTAACTCCAGTTGTCTTGGGCTTGCTCCAGTTGTCTTGGCCTTGCTCCAGGTATTTTGGACTTGCTCCAGTTGTTTTGGGCTTGCTCCAGTTGTCTTGGGCTTGCTCTAGTTGTCTTGGCCTTGCTCCAGTTCTATTGGCCTTGCTCCAGTTGTCTTGGGCTTGCTCCAGTTGTCTTGGGCTTGCTCCAGTTGTCTTGGACTTGCTCCAGTTTTCTTGGTCTTGCTCCAGTTGTGTTGGGCTTGCTCTAGTTGTCTTGGTCTCGCTTCAGTTGTCTTGGGCTAACTCCAGTTGTCTTGGGCTTGCTCCAGTTGTCTTGGCCTTGCTCCAGTTATTTTGGACTTGCTCCAGTTGTGTTGGGCTTGCTCCAGTTGTCTTGGGCTTCCTCTAGTTGTCTTGGCCTTGCTCCAGTTCTATTGGCCTTGCTCCAGTTGTCTTGGGCTTACTCCAGTTGTCTTGGGCTTGCTCCAGTTGTCTTGGGCTTGCTCCAGTTGTCTTGGTCTTGCTCCTGTTGTTTCGGGCTTGCTCCAGTTGTCTTGGCCTTGCTCCAATTGTCTTGGCATTGCTCTAGTTTCTTACGGCTTGCTCCAACTGTCTTGGGCTTGCTCCAGTTGTCTTGGCCTTGCTCTAGTTTTCTTAGGCTTGCTCCAGTTGTCTTGGCCTTGCTCCAATTGTCTTGGGCCTGCTCCAGTTGTCTTGGGCTTGCTCCAGTTGTCTTGGACTTGCTCCTTTTGTCTTGGGCGTGCTCCAGTTGACTTGGGCTTACTCCAGTTGTCTCAAACTTGTTCTCGTTGTCTTAGGCTTGCTCAAGTTGTCTTTGGCTTGCTCCAGTTGTTTTGGCTTTGCTCCAGTTCTCTTGGCCTTGCTCCAGGTGTCTTAAGCTTGCTCCAGTTGCCGTGGCCTTGCTCCAGTTCTATTGGGCTTGCTCCAGTTGTCTTTGGCTTGCTCCACTTGTCTAGGCCTTGCTCCAGTTGTCTTGGGCTTGCTCCAGTTGTATTGGGCTTGCTCTAGTTGTCTTGAGCTTGCTCCAGTTGTCTTGGATTTGCTCCAGTTGTATTGGCCTTGCTTCAGTTGTTGTGGGCTAACTCCAGTTGTCTTGGGCTTGCTCAAGTTGTCTTGGCATTGCTCCAGTTGCATTGGACTTGCTCAAGTTGTTTTGGGCTTGACCCAGTTGTCCTGGGCTTGCTCCAGTGGTCATGGCCTTGCTCCAGTTCTACTGGCCTTGCTCCAGTTGTCTTGGGCTTGCTCTAGTTGTCTTGGGCTTGCTCCAGTTGTCTTGGGCTTGCTCCAGTTGTCTTGTGCTTGCTCCAGTTATCTTGGGCTTGCTCCAGCTGTCTTGGCCTTGCTCCAGTTGTCTTAGGCTTGGCTCCAGTTGTCTTGGCCTTGCTCCTGTTGTTTTGGGCTTGCTCCAGCTGTCATGGGCTTGTTCCACTTGTCTTGGCCTTGCTCCAGTTTTCTTACGCTTTCTCGAGTTATCTTGGCCTTGCTCCAGTTGTCTTGGGTCTGCTCCACTTGTCTTGGGCTTGCTCCAGTTATATTGGACTTGCTCCTTTTGACTTGGGCTTGCTCCAGTTGACTCCGGCTTACTCCAGTTTTCTCGAGCTTCCTCCAGTTATCTTTGGCTTGCTCCAGTTGTCTAGGGCTTGTTCCAGTTGTTTTGGCTTTGCTCCAGTTGTCTTGGCCTTGCTCCAGGTGCCTTGGGCTTGCTCCAGTTGTCTTGGGCATGCCTGGGCAATGCTTGGGCCAGGCATTGCCCAGGCATTGCCAGGCATTGCCCAGGCATTGCCAGGCATTTTGAGGCGTTGCCAAACATTGCCTCGGCATTGCCAGGCATTGTTAGGCATTGCCAGACATTGCCAGGCATTGGTAACCATTACCGATGCGTTGCCTGGCATTGCCCATGCATTTCAAGGCCTTGCCTAGGCATTGCCAGGCATTGCCCAGGCATTGCCAAGCATTGCACAGGCATTGCCAGGCATTTCCAGGCATTGTCAGGCATTGCTCAAGCATTGCAAGGCATTGTTAGGCATTGCTAGGCATTGCCAGGCATTGGCAAGCATTACTGGGGCATTTCCTGGCATTGCCCAGGCATTGCCAGGCATTGTCAGGCACTGCATTGGCATTGCCAGGAATTGTCAAGCATTGCCAGGCATTGCCCAGGCATTTCCAGGCATTGCCAGGCATTTCCAGGCATTGCCAGGCATTCTCCAGGCATTCCCAGACATTGCATGGCATTGCAAGGCATTGTTCAGGCATTGCCCAGGCATTACCAGGCATTGCCAGGCATTGCCACGCATTTCCAAGCATTGCCCTCTTATTACCAGGCACTGTCCATGCATTGCCCAGGCATTTTTTGAGGCATTGCCAGGCATTGCCAGGCATTGCAAGGCATTGCCTATGCATTGACAGGCGTTGGACAGGCATTGCCAGGCATTGCACAGGCATTCCCGGGCATTGGAACGCATTGCCCTGGCATTGCCATGCATTGCCAGGCATTGCCAAGCATCGCCCGGGCATTGCCAGGCATTGCTAGGCATTGCCTAGGCATTGTCAAGCATTACTAGGCATTGCCTGGCATTTTCTAGGCATTATCCGGCATTACTCTGGCATTGCCAGGTATTGTCAGGCATTGCCAGGCATTGCCATGCATTGCCAGGCATTGCCAAGCATCGCCCGGGCATTGCCAGGCATTGCTAGGCATTGCCTAGGCATTGTCAAGCATTACTAGGCATTGCCTGGCATTTTCTAGGCATTATCCGGCATTACTCTGGCATTGCCAGGTATTGTCAGGCATTGCCAGGCATTGCCATGCATTGCGAGGCATTGCCCAGGCATTGCACAGGCATTGCCAGGCATTGCGAGGCATTGCCCAGGCATTGCCAGGCATTGACCGGCATTGCCTAAGCATTTCCAGGCATTGCCTAGGCATTGCCAGGCATTGTCTATGCATTGCATGGAATTACCAGTCATTGCCAGGCATTGCCTAGGCATTGCCAGGCATTGCCCAAGCATTGCAATGCATTCCCAGGCATTGCCCATGCATTGCCAGGCATTACCCAGGCATTTCCAGGCATTGCCAGGCATTGCCCAAGGATTGCCAGGCATTGCCAAGCATTGTCAGGCATTGCCAGGCATAGCCCGGGCATTGTGAGGCATTGCCTAGGCATTGCCAGGCATTGTCCACGCATTGCGAGGCATTGCCCAGGCTTTGCCAAGTAATGCCCAGGCATTGTCACGCATTGCCAAGCATTGCCAGGCATTGTCTAGGCATTTCAAAGCATTGCCCGGGCATTTCGAGGCATTGTCAGGAATTGCCAGGCAATGCCAGGCATTGCTCAGGCATTTCCAGGCATTGCTCAAGCATTGCCAAGCATTGCCAGGCATTGTCCAGGCATTGCCAGGCATTTCCCAGGCATTGCCAGGCATTGTCAGGCATTGCCAGGCATTGCTTATGCATTGCCAGGCATTGCCAGGCATTGCCAGGCATTGCCTATGCATTGCCAGGCATTGCCATGCATTGCCAGGCATTACCCATGCATTGCCAGGCATTACCCATGCATTTCCTGGCATTGCTTTGCATTGCCAGGCATTGCCAGGCATTGCTAAGCATTGCCAGGTACTGTCCAGGCATTGCCAGACATTGCCCGGGCATTTCCAGGCATTGCCATGCATTGTTAGGCATTTACAGGCATTTCCCTAGCATTTGCCAGGCGTTGCCAGCCATTACACAAGCATTGCCAGGCATTGCCAGGCATTGCCAAGCATTGCCAAGGCATTGCCGGGCATTGCCAAGCATTGCCTGGCATTGTCCAGGCATCTACAGGCATTGCAAGGCATAACCTGGCACTGCCCAGGTATTTCCATGCATTGCCCAGGCATTGTCAAGACATTGCCAGGCATTGCCAAGCATTGCCAGGTATTCTCATGCATTGCAAGGTATTACCGGGCATTGCCCGGCATTGCCAAGGCATTGTCATGCATTGCTTGGCATAGCCCACGCATTGCCACACATTTCCAAGCATTACCCTGGCATTTTCAATCATTTCCAGGCATTGCCCTGGCATTCCAAGGCATGTCCAAGCATAACTAGGCTTTCCCAAGCATTGCCCGGGCATTTCCAAGCATTGCCGGGCATTGTCCAAGCATTGCCAAGCATTACTCAGGAATTGCTAGTCATTGCCCAGGGATTGCCTGGCATTGCCAGACATTGTCAGGCATTGCCAGGGATTGCCCAGGGATTGCCACGCATTGCCAGGCATTGTCAGGCATTGCCAAGCAATGCCCAAGCATTGCCCAGGCATAGCCAGGCATTGTCATACATTGCCAGGCATTGCCCAGGCATTGCCAGGCATTCCCAGGTATTGTCAGGCATTGCCAGGCAATGCCCAGGCATTGCCAGGCGTTGTGAGGCATTACCTAGGCATTGCCAAATATTGCCCAGGCATTGCCAGGCATTTCCAGGCATCGTCCAGGTATTGCCAGGCATTGCCCGGGCATTGCAAGGCATTGTCAGGAGTTGTCAGGCATTGCCAGGCATTGCTCAAGCATTGCCAGGCACTGCTCGAGCATTGCCAAGCATTGTCAGGCTTTGCCCAGGCATTGCCAGGCATTGCCCAGGCATTGCCAGGCATTGCCAAGGCATTACCCACGCATTGCCAGGCATTGCCAAGCATTGCTGAGGCATTGTCAAGCATTGCCTAGGCATTGCTAGGCATTGCCAGGCATTGTTCAGGCATTGCCAGGCATTGCCCAGGCATTGCTAGGTATTGCCAGGCATTCCTAGGCATTGTTAGGCATTGCCCAAGCATTTCCACGCGTTTCCAGCCATTGCCCAAGCATTTCAATGCATTACCTGGCATGTCCAAGCATTGCCAAGGCATTGCCAGGCATTTCCAATCATTGCCAGGCATTGCCCAGGCATTTCCAGGCATTGCTAGGCATTACCTGGCATTGACCAGGCATTGCCAGGCATTGTCCAGGAATTGCCAAGACATTGCTAGGCATTGCCAGGCATTGATGGGCATTGCCAGGCATTGCCCAGGCATTTCCCAGGCATTGTCCAGGCATTGCCAGACTTTGCCCAGGCATTGCCGGGCATTGCCCACGCATTGCTAGGCATTGCCCAGGCATTGCTCAGGCATTACTAGGCATTGCAGGCATTGCCATGCATTGCCTGGCATTGCCCATGTCAGAATGCTGTTTCTGTCAAGGCAGGAAACTCAACAGGTTCAGCTCCAGGAGTCTTTTGGCTCCTCCTCTCTCAGAGATACCGAGCACTCTCAATAACAGTTCAAGCTTCAGCATAAACCACCTCGGTCCATCATACACGAACTGTTGACGGTGAGAACCGACCAAGGGCACGTTACCGAGTAATCCCCTAATAAGCGGCCCGACCGCAAGCACGTCCGGCTAGTGCACAAGTGTCAGAAAACTACCCAAGTCCCACTCGACTCGACAATTATCTATCATCTACCCCTCGGCATTGCTCGTCTATCCACTACCTCGAGACCAAAGGACATATGAAAGAATACTCCGGCATTTTACCGAGAAACCTGTTCACCCTTCGGAACAACAGGCGGCCGGCATATCCGCACGAACAGCGAGCATCCGGCCCATCGCCAGCAACAGGGCAACACCAACGGCTGAGATCTTTCAGACCAGCAGATGGCCGACCACGTCCACGCGCTGCGGTCCTCGTTACGCGCTAGCGACCCGCTCTCCACAACCACGACCAACACTGCGGAGAACCCCAAGAGGACAACCCACGGTGAAGCCTCCATTGTGGGCTCGGCAAACCAAGGAACTAGGAACTGTGCTGAACCGCAAAGCGGCTCCGCACCTCACACCATGCTCTCCGTGGCTGAGGCTTCACGCCTCGCATTGCCCACCGTAGTCCTAGTCCTAGATCTAGCACTAAGTAGTACTTAACTATGAGTAGTGGTCTCTTGCACCTTTGCCTCTACTAATCATTCATTCGCTGCCTTCATCCGTCCATCAGCTTGCCTTGTTGCCGTTGCCGTTGCCCGCCGCTAGGCTGTGGCACTCCTTCTTTCAGGTGTCTATTGCCGCTGCCCGCTGTATTGCTGAGGCACTCTTCACATTGCTGCTGTTCGCCGTTGTCTGTCGTCGGGCCGTGACATCACATTGATCCTCTCTGGCACGTTGCCACTCGGCCGCTCCTCCTCTTCACTCTGTCGCGCCCGCACCGCTTCGCAAAGGCGCCTCCAGTGCCGCAGCGCCCGTGCCGATTGGCACTGCGCCCACGTCATCTGTATCTCCGGATTGGCTTGTACCTCCGGCACCGCCCCCACATCATTTCGTCGCTCATGCTCCTAAGTGCTTGCCTCACTGTCATGCCTTTGATCTCTCTTGACGTCAGCATGCTGCCAGCCGTCAGTACCTTCGCAGATGCTTCTACCGCCATCTCTTCTGCAGATCTCCATCAGCTAATCATCATGGCATTTTCTTGACACGGTATCAGAGCAAGCGAAAGATTCTGAGCAACATCGCCTCCTCCATACGCCGCCTACAGCTCCTGACGCCCGAACCGCCCCACCGCAACGCGTAGTTGATCAGTAACAGCCACATTGCCATCACTCCCTCTCTCCTGCTACTGTCAGGTGGAGGACGCTATATATGGGCACAGCATCCAAAGCCTTGGCAGCAGCAGCATCAGCTTCTCATGGAGACTGGACTCTGCACCAAATCGAGCAATTGGTCATCCGCCAGCTCCTTTCCCCGCAGCAGCACCAAACAGCATCTCTTACAAACCAAGCAACATCCATCGTTTTCGCCCCTCAAGCACCTGCGGCAGAAGAATCAGCGCCACCATGTAGCTGTGTATGGGCACTGTTGCATAATGGTGCTGGACTCACACTACAGCAGAAGCACGTCAAGCAACAGCAACCCCAGTCTCAGAAATACCTCGAAGCATGCCTCTCCTGTGGGCTCTCAAGCATCTCGCAGCAGCAGTTCATGGCCTCGTCCATCACTGCCGTTCAAGACAACCAACAGCACGAGCAACACCAAAAGCATCGGCAGCATCTTCAACCATTTCCACTTCCTTCTTTGAATCGCCAGATTCTGTTTTTCAAAATTCTTGCAGCAAGGATGCCGCCATCGACTTTGCCTTCGACCAAGAAACCTTAACCCTTGCTGCTCAGCATTACTCCATCACCTACAACTGCTCAAATTTTTCTTCTGTCCTCATTTCAGACTCGGTCGCCCCTAAGCAGCAGACTCCAACATGCAATCCCTCCTCACCGGAATGCCTTCCTCACCAAACATATGCCTCGGCATACGTGCTTCCCACCTTTGACTGGACAAAACCTTTCACTACTGCAGAGGTCAACGACTTCATGATGGCTTTCTACGGTCATCGAATCTTACCACCTGCAGATCATACATCTCCTGTGACTGACAGTGCCATGGAACCCTCATTTACAAGCCTCCACACAAGCGCCAAGTGATTGTGACATCACCTTCTCTACCCCTATCAACCTCCGCCGCCGATACAAACAAGAAGCACTCAACAACTGACGGTCCTTCTGCCATATACAAACCACCGTACAAGCGCCAAACCCCTGGTGCATCATCCTCTCCAAACCAGTCCACTAAATCAAAACTTGGGAGGCTCCCACAAATAGAGTCTTCTCCGACCACTATCGCACTGGCTTCCTCTGATCCACCACCAGCACCTGGTCCCTATATTCCTCCTCATCGTCGACAACTTCAAACATTGTCACAGCTGCAGCAGAAGAAGCACCAGCAGTCACTACTTGACATCCAGCTTCCACAACATCAGACTTCACTGCTGAACCCCATCAATCACCAAACAATCAAGATCAGCTATGACCTCCTGCTCGGCCGAGTCTTCCTTCTCACACACTACTCATGGCCTGCTTGCAACGATCAAGTCCCAACGGACACCTTCCTCCTGTCACCATCTCTGCGGACTTCACCAACTTCAGACACAGCTAAAGGCACAACCTGGAACACACAGTTCTCATGGGATCATGTTAAGCATGAGAAGATCAGCACAAGAATGGCCTTCTCTACTCCCTCCTTCATGGTTGACCAGCTGGTCATCGTTCTACTCGCAAGGTGGTTCACCAGCTCCACCCCACCACATCCACTTCGCCCACCAGACCTTCCCTCGCTCAACCTGGTCAGGTGAGGTTCCTCAAACCGCATCCTGGTGCGAGCTTCTTGCCAAGTAGACTTGTGGGGACTGTCGGAAAACTACCCAAGTCCCACCCGGCTCGACAATTATCTATCATCTACCCCTCGGCATCGCTCGTCTACCCACTACCTCGAGACCAAAGGACATATGAAAGAATACTCCAGAATTTTACCAAGAAACCCGTTCACCCTTTGGAACAACAGGCGGCCGACATATCCGCACAAACAGCGAGCCTTCGGCCCATCGCTAGCAACAGGGCAATACCAACGGCTGAGATCTCTCATACCGGAAGATGGCCGACCACGTCCCCGCGCTGCGGTCCTCGTTACGCGCCAACGACCCGCTCTCCACAACCACGACCAATACAGCGGAGAAGCCCAAGAGGACAACCCACGGTGAAGCCTCCATCGTGGGCCCGGCAAACCAAGGAACCACGAACTGTGCGGAACCGCAAAGCAGCTCCGCACCTCACACCATGCTCTCGGTGGCTGAGGCTTCACGCCTCGCATCGCCCACCCTAGTCCTAGTCCTAGACCTAGACCTAAGTAGTACTTAACTAGAAGTAGTGGACTCTTGTACCTTTGCCTCTACTAATCATTCATTTGCTGCCTTCATCCGTTCATCAGCTTGCCTTCTTGCCGTTGCCGTTTCCCGCCGCTAGGCTGTGGCACTCCTTCATTCAGGTGTGTATTGCCGCTTCCCGTCGTATTGCTGAGGCACTCTTCACATTGCTGCTATTCGCCATTGTCTTTCGTCAGGCTGTGACATCACATTGATCCTCTCTGGCACGTTGCCGCTCTTCCGCTCCTCCGCTTCACTCTGTCGCGCCGGTACCACTTCGCCAAGGCGCCTCCAGTGCCGCAGCACCCGTGCTGATTGGCACTGCGCCCACGTCAGCTCTATCTCCGGATTGGCTTGTGCCTCCGGCACTGCCCCCACATCACTTCGTCGCTCATGCTCCTAAGTGCTTGCCTCACAGTCATGCCTTTGATATTTCTTGACGTCAGCATGCCGTCAGCCGTTAGCACCTTCGCCGATGCTTCCGCCGCCATCTCTTATGCGGATCTCCATCAGCTAATCATCATGGCATTTTTCCTGACAACAAGAAGCCGTTGCTCTTTCTTTTTGTCTTATTCTGTCCCTTACAAGGAGGATGTTCTTCCCATCCTGTTCCCCTTTGGTTCCGCGGCTTCGCCGCCGTGTCTTCACTCTGCGTCCTAGTTGCGCCCTAGTTGCGCCCAAGTCGCGCCCTAGTCGCGCCCTAGTCGCGCCCTAGCTGCGCCCTACTTGCACACTAATTGAACCCTAGTTGCGCCCTAGTTGCGCCCTAGTTACGCACTAGGTGTGCCCTAGTTGCAACCTAGTTGCACCCTAGCTGCGGCTTAGTTGCCCCCAGTTGTGCCCTAATTGCAACCTAGTTGCGCCCTAGTTGCGCCCTAGTTGTGCCCTAGTTGTGCCCTAGTTGCGCCCAAGTCGCGCCCTAGTCGCGCCCTAGTCGCGCCCTAGTTGCGCCCTAGTTGCACACTAGTTGCACCCTAGTTGCGCCCTATTTGCGCCCTAGTTGTGCCATAGTTGTGCCCTAATTGCGTCCTAGATGTGCCCTAGTTGCCCCCTAGTTGCCCCCTAGTTGCACCCTAGTTGCGCCCGGGCGCCTTAGTTGCACCCTGGTTACGCCCTACTTGCACCCTAGTTGCACCCTAGTTACGCACTAGTTGCGTCTTAGTTGCGCCCTACTTGCGTCCTACTGGCGCCTACTTGCACCCTAGTTGCGCCTCAGTTGGGCACTAGCTACGCCCTAGTTTTCCCCTTGTTGCACCCTTTGTTGCGTCTTACGTACGCCCTAGTTGCGCCTTAGTTGCGCCCCAGTTGCGTCCAACTTGCAAACTAGTTGCACCCTAGTTGCGCCATAGTTGGGCCCTAGTTGCGTCCTAGTTTCGCCCTTGTTGCGCCCTAGTTGCGCCCTAGTTGCGCCCTCGTTGCGCCCTCGTTGCGCCCTAGTTGCACCCTAGTTGCGCCCTAGTTGCGCCCTATTTGCCCCCAGTTGCGCCATAATTGCGCCCTAGTTGCGCCCTAGTTGCGCTCTAGTTGCGCTCTAGTTTCTTCCTAGTTGCACCCTAGTTGTGCCCTAGTTGCGTCCTAGTCGCACTCCAGTTGTGCCCTAGATGCGCCCTAATTGCGCCCTAGTTGCGCCCTATTTGCGCATAGTTGCGCCCTAGTTGCGCCATTGTTGCGCCTGAGTTGTGCCATAGTTGCGCCCTACTTGCGCCCTACTTGCGCCCTAGTTGCGCCCTACTTGCACCCTAGTTGCGTCTTAGTTGCGCCCTAGTTGCGCCTTAGTTGCGCCCTTCTTGTGCCCTTATTGCACCCTACTTACACCCTATTGGTGCCCTACTTGCGCCCTAGTTGCGCCTCAGTTGGGCACTAGCTACGCCCTATTTGTGCCCTAGTTGTGCCCTAGTTGCGTCTTACTTGCGCCCTAGTTGCACCCTAGTTGCAATCTAGTTGCGCCCTACTTGCACCCTAGTTGCGCCATAGTTGTGCCCTAGTTGCGCCCTAGTTGCGCCCTAGTTGCTCCCTAGTTACGCCCTGGTTGCGCACAAGTTACAACATACTTTCGCCCTAGTTGCACCATACTTGCGCCCTAGTTGCGCCTCAGTTGGGGACTAGCCACGCCCTAGTTGTACCCTAGTTGCGCCCTAGTTGCCCCCTAGTTGCGCCCTTGTTGCGCCCGGGCGCCCTAGCTGCGCCCTGGTTGCGCCCTACTTGCACCCTAGTTGCACCCTAGTTACGCACTAGTTGCGCCCTCGTTGCATCCTAGTTGCGCCCTAGTTGCGCCCTAGTTCCGCCCTACTTGTGCCTTTCAATCGCCTACTTGCGCCCTAGTTGCGCCTCGGTTGGGCACTAGCTACGCCCTAGTTGTCCCCTATTTGCGCCCTAGTTGCGTCCTACTTGCGCCCTAGTTGCGCCTTAGTTGCAATCTAGTTGCGCCCAACTTGCACACTAGTTGCACCCTAGTTGCCCCCTAGCTGCACTCTAGTTGCGCCCTAGTTGGGCCCTAGTTGCGCCCTAGTTGCACCCTCGTTCCGCCCTTGTTGCGCCCTAGTTGCACCCTAGTTACGCCATAGTTACGCCCTTGTTGCGCCCTAGTTGCGCCCTAGTTGTGCCCTAGTTGCGCCATAATTGCGCCCTAGTTGCGCCCTAGTTGCGCCCTCGTTGCGCCTTAGTTGTGCCCTAGTTGCGTCCTACCTGCGCCCTACTTGCGCCCTCGTCGCGCCCTAGTTGCGCCCTACTTACAGCCTAGATGCGTCCTAGTTGCGCCCTAGTTGCACCCTTCTTGCGCCCTTATTGCACCCTCTACGCCCTATTGGCGCCCTACTTGCGCCCTCGTTGCGCCTCAGTTGGGCACTAGCTACGCCCTAGTTGTACCCTAGTTGCAAACTAGTTGCGTCCTATTTGTGCCCTACTTGCGCCCTAGTTGCGCCTTTGTTGCGCCCTATTTGCGCCTTAGTTGCGCCATAGCTGCGCCCTAGTTGCGTCCTAGTTGCGCCCTAGTTGCGCCCTAGTTGCGCCCTAGTTGTGCCCTAGTTGCGCCCTAGTTGCGCCCTAGTTGCGCCCTTGTTGCGCCCTTGGTGCTCCCTAGTTGCGCCCAAGTTACACCATACTTGCGCCCTAGTTACGCCCTACTTGCACCCTAGTTGCGCCCTAGTTGCACCCTAGTTGCGCCCTAGTCGCGCCCTAGTTGCGCCCTAGTTACGCCCTAGTTGTGCCCTAGTTGCACCCTACTTGCGCCCTTATTGCACCCTACTTGCGCCCTACTGGCACACTACTTGCACCATAGTTGTGCCTTAGTTGGGCACTAGCTACGCCCTAGTTGTGCCCTAGTTGTGCTTTCGTTGCGTCCTACTTGTGCCCTACTTGCGCGCTAGTTGCGCCTTAGTTGCGCTTGCGCCAAACGCACTAGTTGCACCCTATTTGCGTCCTAGTTGCGCCCTAGTTGCGCCCTAGTTGTGCTCTAGTTGCGCCCTGGTTGCACCCTACTTGTGCCCTAGTCGTGCCCTAGTTACGATCTAGTTGCACCCTACTTGCGCCCAAGTTGCGCCTAAGTTGCGCCCTAGTTGCGCCCAACTTGCAAACTAGTTGCACCATAGTTGCACCCTAGTTGCGCCCTTCTTGCGCCCTTATTACACCAAACTTACACCCTACTGGCGCCCTACTTGCGCCCTATTTGTGCCTTAGTTGGGAACTACCTACGCCCTAGTTGTGCCCTAGTTGCATCCTAGTTGCGTCTTACTTGCGCCCTACTTGCGCCCTAGTTGCGCCCTAGTTGCGCCCTACTTGTGCCCTGAGTGCGCGCCCTAGTTGCGCACAAGTTGCACCCTACTTGCGCCCTACTTGCATCCTATTATGAGTTGTCAATGTTGACCACACACATCGAATTTCTTTGGTCAAAGACATATATATGCCTTCTTTGGTCAGTCATTGTACATGGTAGCCACACCGTGCTACTACTTATTGAAGTTCGTTGTGTTTGCCAGTGGAGAACGAATATTCTGAAACCAATGTTTCCCCCTCTGACCACTTGTGACTCGTGTTATGGGTAGTGAACGTTGACCATCCAAGCTGAGCTTCTTTGGTCATGGTCAGTGACATATGCCTAGTTTGGTTGTTCGTTGTGCATAGTACCTACACCGTCCCACTATGCATTGATGTTATTTGTCCTTTCTAGTCGATACACAGGGTTCCCATACCATTGTCTCTCCCTCTGACCATTTGTGACTCGTGTTATGAGTTGTCAATGTTGACAACACATAGTGGACTTCTTTCGTCAGAGTCAGTGACGTATACATCATTTGGTTGGTCATTGTGCACGCTAGCCACACCGTACCACTAGTTGTTGAAGGTCTTTGTACTTGCTAGTTGATAACTAGTGTTCCCAACCCATTGTTTCCCCCTCTGACAATTTGTGACTTGTGTTATGAGTTCTCAACGTTGACCACACAATGTGAAATTCTTTTGGTAATGGTTAGTGACATATGCCTACTTTGGTTTGTCACTAAAAATGGTTGCCACGCCGCGTCACTACGTACTGAAGGTCTTTGTGCTTTCCAGTTGATAGCTAGCGTTCCCAAACCATTGTTACCCCCTCTGACTATCTATGCCTCTTGTTGTGAGTTGTCAACGTTGACCACATGAAGTGAAATTTGTTGGTCATGGTCAGTGACATATGCATACTTTGGTTGGCCACTGTGCATGGTAGCCACACTGTGTTACTACATATTGAAGGCCTTTGTACTTGCTAATCGATAACCAGTATTCACAAACCATTGTTTCCCCTCTGACCATTTGTGACTCGTGTCACTGAGTGTGGTAAACTTTGTCACTGGAGTTAGCCCAAGACAACTGAAGCAAGGCCAAGACAACTGGAGAAAGCCCAAGACAACTGGAGCAAGCCCAAGAAAACTGGAGCATGCCCAAGACAACTGGAGCAAAGCCCAAGACAACTTTTGCAAGGCCAATACAACTGGAGCAAGCCAAAGACAACTGGAGCAAGCCCAAGAGAACTGGAGCAAGGCCAAGACAACTGGAGCAAAGCCAAAACAACTGGAGGAAGCCCAAGTCAACTGGAGCAAGCCCAAGACAACTGGAGCAAGCTCAAGACAACTGGAGTAAGCCCAAGTGAATTGGAGCAAGCCCAAGACAAAAGGAGCATGTCCAATACAACTGGAGCAAGCCCAAGACAACAGGAGCAGGCCCAATACAACTGGAGCAAGGCCAAGACAACTGGAGCAAGCCTAAGAAAACTGGAGCAAGGCCAAGACAACTGGAGCAAGCCCAAGACAGCTGGAGCAAGCCCAAAACAACTGGAGCAAGGCCAAGACAACTAGACCCAGGCCTAAGACAACTGGAGCAAGGCCAAGACAACTGGAGCAAGCCCAAGACAACTGGGGCAAGCCCAAGACAACTGGAGCAAGCCCAAGATAACTGGAGCAAGCCCAAGACCACAGGAGCAAGCCCAAGACAACTGGAGCAAGGCCAATAGAACTGGAGCAAGGCCAATACAACAGGAGCAATCCCAAGACAACTGGAGCAAGCCCAAGATAACTGGAGCAAGCCCAAGACCACAGGAGCAAGCCCAAGACAACTGGAGCAAGGCCAATAGAACTGGAGCAAGGCCAATACAACAGGAGCAATCCCAAGACAACTGGAGCAAGCCCAAAACAACTGGAGCAAGTCCAAAATAACTGGAGCAAGGCCAAGACAACTGGAGCAAGCCCAAGACAACTGGAGTTAGCCCAAGACAACTGAAGCAATGCCAAGACAAATGGAGAAAGCCCAAGACAACTGGAGCAAGTCCAAAATAACTGGAGCAAGGCCAAGACAACTGGAGCAAGCCCAAGACAACTGGAGTTAGCCCAAGACAACTGAAGCAATGCCAAGACAAATGGAGAAAGCCCTAGACAACTGGAGCAAGCCCAAGACAACTGGAGCCAGCCCAAGACAACGGGAGCAAGCCCAAGACAACTGGAGCAAGGCCAAGACAACTGGAGCAAGCCAAAGAAAACTGGAGCAAGGCCAAGACAACTGGAGCAAGCCCAAGACAGCCGGAGCAAGCCCAAAACAGCTGGAAAAAGGCCAAGACAACTGGAGCCAGGCCTAAGACAACTGGAGCAAGCCCAAGACAACTGGAGCAACGGAAGACAACTGAAGCAAGCCCAAGACAACTGGAGCAAGCCCAAGACAACTGGAGCAAGCCCAAGACAACTGGAGCAAGCCCAAGACAACCGGAGCAAGGCCAATAGAACTGGAGCAAGGCCAAGAGAACTGGAGCAAGCCCAAGACAACTGGAGCAAGCCCAAAACAACTTGAGCAAGTCCAAAATAACTGGAGCAAGGCAAAGACAAGTGGAGCAAGCCCAAGACAACTAGAGTTAGCCCAAGACAACTGAAGCATGGCCAAGACAACTGGAGGAAACCCAAGACAACGAGAGCAAGCCCAAGACAACTGGAGCAAGCCCAAGACAACTAGAGCAAGCCCAAGACAACTGGAGCAAGATCAAAACAACTGGAGCAAGCCAAAGACAACTGGAGCAAGCCCAAGAGAACTGGAGCAAGCCCAAGACAGCTGGAGCAAGCCCAAGACACCTGGAGCAAGGCCAAGACAACTGGAGCAAAGCCAAAACAACTGGAGCAAACCCAAGACAACTGGAGCAAGCCCAAGATAGCTGGAGCAAGCTTGAGACAACTGGAGTAAGCCCATGTCAACTGGAGCAAGCCCAAGACAACTGGAGCAAGGCCAAAGCAAATGGAGCAAGCCTAAGAAAACTGGAGCAAGGCCAAGACAACTGGAGCAAGCCCAAGACAGCCGGAGCAAGCCCAAAATAACTGGAGCAAGGCCAAGAAAACTGGAGCCAGGCCTAAGACAACTGGAGCAAGGCCAAGACAACTGGAGCAAGCCCAAGATAACTGGAGCAAGCCCAAGACAACTGGAGCAAGCCCAAGACAACTGGAGCAAGCCCAATACAACTGGAGCAAGCCCAAGACAACTGGAGTAAGGCCATTAGAACTGGAGCAAGGCCAAGACAACTGGAGCAAGCCCAAGACAACTGGAGTTAGCCCAAGAGAACTGAAGCAAGGCCAAGACAACTGGAGCAGACCCAAGACAACTGGAGCAAGCACAAGACAACTGCAGCAAGCCCAAGACAACTGGAGCAAGTCCAAGACAACTGGAGCAAGGCCAAGACAACTGGAGCAAGCCAAAGACAAATGGAGCAAGCCCAAGAGTACTGGAGCAAGGCCACGGCAACTAGAGCAAGCCCAAGACACCTGGAGCAAGGCGAAGACAACTGGAGCAAAGTCAAAACAACTGAAGCAAGCCAAAGACAACTGGAGCAAGCCTAAGACAACTGGAGCAAGCTCGAGACAACTGGAGTAAGCCTAATTGAACTAGAGCACGCCTAAGACAAAAGGAGCAAGTCCAAGACAACTGGAGCAAGCCCAAGACAACTGGAGCAGGCCCAAGACAACTGGAGAAGGGCCATGACAACTAGAGCGAGCCTAAGAAAACTGGAGCAAGGCCAAGACAACTGGAGCAAGCCCAAGACAGCTGGAGCAAGCCCAAAACAACTGGAGCAAGGCCAAGACAACTAAAGGAAGGCCTAAGACAACTGGAGCAAGGCCAAGACAACTGGAGCAAGCCCAAGACAACTAGAGAAAGACCAAGACAACTGGAGCAAGCCCAAGACAACTGGAGCAAGCCCGAGACAACTGGAGCAAGCCCAAGACAAGTGGAGCAAGGCCAATAGAACTGGAGCAAGGCCAATACAACTGGAGCAAGCCCAAGACAACTGGCGCAAGCCCAACACAACTGGAGCAAGTCCAAAATAACTGGAGCAAGGCCAAGACAACAGGAGCAAGCCCAAGACAACTGGAGTTAGCCCAAGACAACTGAAGCAAGGCCAAGACAACTGGAGCAAGCCTAACACAACTGGAGCAAGACCAAGACAACTGGAGCAAGCACAAGACAACTGGAGCAAGCCCAAGACAACTGGAGCAAGCCCAAGACAACTGGAGCAAGGCCAATAGAACTGGAGCAAGGCCAAGACAACTGGAGCAAGCCCAAGACAACTGGAGCAAGCCCAAAACAACTGGAGCAAGCCCAAGACAACTGGAGCAAGCCCAAGACAACTGGAGCAAGCCCAAGACAACTGGAGCAAGGCCAATAGAACTGGAGCAAGGCCAAGACAACTGGAGCAAGCCCAAGACAACTGGAGCAAGCCCAAAACAACTGGAGCAAGTCCAAAATAACTGGAGCATGGCCAAGACAACTGGAGCGAGCCGAAGACAATTGGAGTTAGCCCAAGACAACTGAAGCAAGGCCAAGATAACCGGAGCAAGCCCGAGACAACTAGAGCGAGCCCAAGACAACTGGAGCACGCCCAAGACAGCTGGAGCAAGCCCAAGACAACTGGAGCAAGGCCAGTAGAACTGGAGCAAGCCCAAGACAACTGGAGCAAGCTCGAGACAACTGGAGTAAGCCCAAGTCAACTGGAGTAAGCCCAAGACAAATGGAGCAAGTCCAAGCCAACTGGAGCAAGCCCAAGACAACTGGAGCAGGCCTATGACAACTGGAGCAAGGCCAAGACAACTGGATCAAGCCTAAGAAAACTGGAGCAAGGCCAAGACAACTGGAGCAAACCCAAGAAAGCTGGAGCAAGCCCAAAACAACTGAAGCAAGGCCAAGACAACTGGACCAAGCTCGAGACACCTAGAGTAAGCGCAAGTTAACTGGAACAAGCCCAAGAGAACTGGAGCAAGTCCAAGACAACTGTAGCAAGCCAAAGACAACTTGAGCGGGCCCAAGACAGTTGGAGCAAGGCCAAGACAACTAGAGCAAGCCTAATAAAACTGGAGCAAGGCTAAGACAACTGGATAAAGGCCAAGACAACTGAAGCAAGCCCAATACAGTTGGAGCAAGTCCAAGACAGCTGGAGCAAGGCCAAGACAACTAGAGCAAGCCAAAGACAACTGGAGGAGGCCAAGACAACTGGAGCAAGCCCAAGGCAACTGGAGCAAGCCTAAGACAACTGGAGCAAGGCCAAGACAACTGGAGCAAACCCAAGACAACTAGAGCAAGCCCAAGACAAATGGAGCAAGCTCAATACAACTGGAGCAAGCCCAAGACAACTGGAGCAAGCCTAAGATAACTGAAGCAAGGCCAATACAACTGGATAGCCGTTGGTCAAGGTGGCTCAGTCGTTGGACTTTAACTGTTATTGAGACCGAGGTGGATATTTTTATCTCTTGTCAAGGCTTCATTCAAACATAGTGGCACGGTGTGGTTACTTTGCACACCGAACAACCAAACTAGGCATATGTCACTGACCATGACCAAAGAATTTATGTATAGGTGGTTAACGTTTACAACCCATAACACGAGTCACAAATGGTCAGAGGGGGAAACAATGGTTTCGGAATATTAGTTTTCAACTAGCAAGTACAACGACTTTCAATAAGAAGTAACGCAATGTGGCTACCATGCACAATGACCGACCAAATTAGGCATATGTACTGCCTTTGACCAACGAAATCCGTTGTGTGTGGTTTCGTTGACAACTCATAATACGAGTCATAAATGGTCAGAGGGGGAAACAATGATTTGGGAACACCAGGTATCAACTAGCAAGCACAGGGACTTTCAATAAGTAGTGGCACGGTGTTGCTACCATGTACGATGACCAACCAAAGTAGGCATGTGTCACTGACCATGACCAAATAATGTCACTATGTGTGGTCAACTTTGACAACTCCAGTGACCAACCAAAGTATGCATATGTCACTAACCATGACGAACAAATCTCACTTCATGTGGTCAACACTGAAAACACATAGAACGAGTCACAAATGGTCAGAAGGGAAAAGAATGGGTTGGGAAGCCTATGTATTGGCTAGAAAGGACAAAGAACTTCAATACGTAGTGGCACGGTGTGGCTAATATGCACGCCAAACAATCAAACTAGGCATATGTCACTGATCATGACCAGAGAATTTCGATATGGGTGGTCAACGTTGACGAACCATAACACGAGTCAAAAACGGTCAGGAGAGGAAACAATGCCATGAGAATATCGGTTCTCAACTACCAAGTACAATGACCTTCAGTCATTAGTAGCGCGGTGTGGCTACCATGCACATTGACGGACCAAAGTAGGCATATTTACTGCCTTTGACCAAAGAAATCCGTTGTGTGTGGTCCAAGTTGACAACTCATAATACGAGTCACAAATGCTCAGAGGGGGAAACAATGGTTTGGGAACACCACGTATCACATAGCAAGCACAAGGGGCTTTAATACGTTGTGGCACGGTGTGGGGAACATGCACGATGACCAACCAAAGTAGGCATATGTCACTGACCATGACCAAATAATGTCACTAAGTGTGGTAAACTTTGACAACTCACAACACGAGTCACAAATGGTCAGGGTGGAAGGTAATGGTTTGTGAATACTAGCTATCTACTAACAAGTACAAATACCTTCAATATGTAGTGGCACAATGTGGCCTCAATGCACA
>SZWC01011830.1:20319-30933 GCA_023375785.1 Penium margaritaceum
CCCCCCCCCAAGGGGACCCCAAAAGGCAACTTGTGTATTGCATGAGTGTATTGGAGAGTGCATTTAATGGGGCAACAGTGAATTTAATGAACTTGTGTACATCATCAAATGGCACTTTTGCCAATGAGAACATAGACTTTGTGCTAAGTACTGAGGTAGCCAGACATTGTCATACATTACATTCCACAGTTAGATCAGACAACCTCCTCAAATTGTATGTGCAACATCAAGCAATGTCGATCTCTGCCAAGGAAGCACTACAGATGATATGTACTGCGGTCATGTGTGTTCAGACAAACTGAAAACCATGCCGAGGGCATTTAGACAGAAACTACAGATAGAATCCCATTTCCATGGCCAAATTGGAACAGACAAATATCCAGATGTATGTTTTAAAGGATCTCATATCCTAAAGACTATTACACGCTCGCAACACTAGCACTCAAAGCACTACACACACGCTACCAAGTCAGTTAACCACACCACAGCAAATGAAAACACCACATCTACATCCACGCGACGATGAGAGCTTTCTCCACATGATGGTCAGTGATAATATGACGATATCCTTCACCTCATCATCATCCGAGTCATCAAGAAGCATCAGGATTCTGCACCACACAAAATCAGACACAGAGAGACTCATTAGAAAGTGAACGCTATGCACAAAGTACTACAGAAAGACACCGAAACTATAGCTGCAACAACTCATTTTGAAACCATATACGCACCTCCAACAATCGCTGCCGCCACACCGGTAGCAGCTGCATCGGCACGCCGTACACGTATCTGCATCAACAAATGATCTGCCACCAACACCTGTGTTGGTACGATTTGGCTCTGTACAAGCTGTGTTGGGACAGGAGCATCACTGTCGTTTGCCAATACTGTTTGCACCACCGTAGTGTTACACAAGTCAGGCCGAGCATCTGTGGTCGATGCGGCCTTGCGCCCACACTTAATACCAGGACCCCCTCTGGCAGCCGCCTGCCTCTTGTTCAGACCCGCACCAAAGGTTCTGCATGACCCCGTTTGAACAGAGGTCGTTCCATCACTTCCATTACCTGCTGGTGAAGGAAAATTGCCCACTTTGTCTCCTGCCCTGCACACGCTGTTCCTCTCACTAAGACCGCAACCCTCTCCCTGGAGTACTCTAGTACCATTAAGCCCCATTTCACCAGTAAGTACGTCCATCCCAGCGACTGAGGTACCAACTCCAGAATTTTCATTACGATAGTCTTCCACGCTGCACGAAAAAGTCAATACCACAAGCAGTTACACGCAGTAAATTTCCATAAGACGGCCAATTACAACACCAAAACAGAACTCAGACAACCAATATACTCACCTCACTTGTAACCGCTCTGCGTGCGTAAGACGATACACACGTTCCACCAAAGGCTCACCCAGATTTTCATACTACCTGCAAAACCAGAGAAACATACAAATAAAAGCGACTACCATGTGCTCCCAACCATACAGGGCACCGCACCAAAACCCCGCAACGATGAGACACTCACTCCAGCTCGTCGGTGGTGTAAAAACGCGTCACGCTGATGTCGGTTGAAGAGAAAAAGTTACAGACGATGCACCTCATCTGCACCTCAGTGCCTGGAACATATTTCTTCAACACAAGCACGTCCTTTTGAACACCTGCACAAAAGGATTAAGACTGTAAGTACAATATACATTCATCCACGTCATGGGCAGAACCACTTCATGTACATCTATATTCCATGCCTAACACAGTGATCAAAACAAACCATCACTAGCCCTCTACACAAGACATCCATTCGGGAGTGATCCTTGAAAAAAGTCCCCACTCTAGCATCTTGTCCACTCATGGCCGTAGTTTGGCCCATTCTCGCTGTTGACCGGTGACCCGCCGTTTCGATCTCGCCCAATCGGAGAAGTACACAACGTTGTACTCCCGCATGTTTTCCACAAGATACTCAAAGTTATCCTGCGCATTGCAAACAAACTTCATCATTAGCTTTCAACAACAGAGCATGCACCGATATCACTCCAAAAAGTGTCCCATGGACGTCACAATACACACCCTGCCAGGAACCAAAAGATCCTCTGCCCGCACGGTGTAACCCATCATGATTTCCCGATTAACTGTCCTCAGGCTCCGAGGACGACCGGCCAATCACAAGCCCATGTTGTACGAAGGGAAAAAGTGCTCTGCGACGTCGCTTTCGTTGGTGAGAATGACCTGAACTTGTATGGAATGTTCTAACATTGCAACTGCACGTGCCACCGTGTCCTCCGGTATTGCACAATAATCAACATTGCTGGGAGGTGGATAGATGCCACCGTCAAAAGCAGGATTGATGTCAAGAAGTACAGCAACATCCAGCACGTGGAGGATGAGAATCATCTTTGCCAATATTTCATCCATTTTGCCCAAATATCCTGCCAAAAGCACGTAAATCAAAACACACTGTGAACGAAGACAACAGCAATTGATCCAAACACATCCCTCCATCACATCCCCGGTACCCCACACACACTGCTCACTGTTCAGGGAAACGCCCCTGTTGTTGACAGTGAACTCCAGACAATCTCGGATGCGAAGCACAAAGTGATTCTTGAAGACCTTTGCCTCTGGAGTGAGGTGATACGCCACATCCTTAGGCACGAGCTTACCATCTACTGCGGTGTGATGCATTCCAAGAACGCGCAATAAGAGCTGCACCGACAAAAAAGAAAACGGAATCAATCAAGAGCACACACAACTACCTCGCTCGTGTATATCACTGACACTGTCAACTCAAAATCAACCATTACCCATCCACTCAAAACTTTAGGGACTTCTTGCTTGCGTGGAATATCTGGACTCAGTGCAACTATGGCGTCTGGCAAGAACAGATCCTCCTTCGTTTTCAGGTGCACGCCATCCAAGCCGGCATGAGACTGAACAAAAGTGTCTTCAGTTACTTCAAGATTCCGAGTTAAGGACCGCATCAGAGGCTGGAGGGTAAAATTTGCCTCCTCCTCCGTAGATGCTTGCCCGTTCCCTTTCCTTTGGCGTGATGGAAACTGGGGCAGCCCTCAGGGAGGTGATCAGGCTTACTAAGAGCCGCCTAGTCAGGACCAACTGTTTGTGAGAGGAGGTTGCAGGTTGCACAGACAGAAATTACGGAAGCGAATGTAGGTTTGCAGAGAACGCAAATGTCTGAATCGACTCTTGAGTGAGAAAAGTACATCATCATGGCTTTCCAACAAGCCCTTATATGCCTCATTTAGCTAAGGGAGCACTTAGATCCACTCTGTCAAAGCTCACCCTCTAGCACACTCCTAGCCTAGCGGGATGAGCGGCAGTCTTCTTGTCACACAAGAGAATCATGTCTCGCATGGCCTGCATGGCTAATAATCATAGACTGGTCCTTCCTTGAAGTCTCTTGGACGTCCTCCAGCCGTCTTTTCTCCTTGAAGGCCGTCCTGGCTAATAATCCTGCCGCCATTTGAGCTCAAAGTGCTCAGGTCGTCACTTGAACCCCACCCATGATCTCCAAACTTTGGAAATCCATATCTCACTCAAACGGACTCCAAATCAAGTTCCGTAAAGTGCGTTAGAACCTGTCAATCATCCTTTTTGAAACTGTCATGCCAGATAATTTTTATCGAGCAACCTATGTTTGTCACTTTTTGGCACTCTCATATCCATCATTCTCCCACTTTGCGAGAATAAAAATCACACAAGTCCGCACTGTCCCCTCAGCTGCTGAAAGCGGTGCGCTGCCAGCGGCTTGGTCAGGAAGTCTGCCAACATCATGCTTGAAGGGCAGAACTTGATCTGCACCACCTGCTTCACCACGAGCTCGCGGATGAAGTGGTACCGCAGGTCGATGTGCTTGGTGCGGGCGTGAAACTCGGCGTTCTTGGTCAGAGCAATGGCGCTCATGTTGTCACAGTAGATGGTGGTCGCTTCGGTCTGCTGCTGTCCAAGGCTTGCCAGCAGCTCATGCAGCCACACGGCTTCCTTTGCTGCTTCACTCAGGGCGATGTACTTTGCTTCGGTGGAGGAGAGGGCGACGCACTCTTGCTTCTTGCTCCTCCAACTGATTGCACCTCCCCCGAGCACAAACACAAAACCCACTGGTTGACCTCCTTGTGTCCAGGTCACCTCCCCAATCTGCGTCACTGTAGCCGATGAGGATGGGACTGTTGTTGCCGTTGAAGGTGAGGCAAAGGTTGCTGCTGCTGTCAAGATAGCGCAGCACGCGCTTGACCGCCTCCCAATGCGGCACGCCCGGATTCGCGCAGAACTTGCTTAACACTCCCACTGCTTGGCTGATGCCGAGGCGTGTGCCGACTGCTGCATACATGAGGCTTCCATCTGCTGCTTGGTACGGCACTGCTTCCATGCGGCTGCTCTCTTGCATGCCGCGGTGAGTCTGCGTCATGCTCAGCTTCGCTCCCACTTCCAGTGGTGTTGTTGCTTTGTGCGTTCCTGCCATGTTGAAGCGCTTGATGATGTTGCTCACGTACGTGCTCTGCGATAACTCCAAAGTCTGCTGCTGCCGGTCACGCTTGACCTGAAGGCCAAGGTAGTAACTGAGCTCTCCCATGTCTTTCATGTCAAACTTGGCAGCAAGGGACTGCTTCACATCGTCCAAAAGAGACTTGGAGTCAGATGCAATGAGCAGATCATCAACATAGAGCAAGATGATGATCTGGTTTTCCTCTTGTGTGCGCCCATAGACAGCATGGTCTGCTTCACTGCACACAAAGCCAAGGCCAGCTAGCTGCTCATCCATCTTGTGGTACCATGCTCGTGGTGCTTGCTTCAGGCCGTAGAGGGCCTTCACAAGCTTGCACACCAAATCCGCCTTTCCCTCCACCACATACCCCTCCGGCTGCTCCATGTACACATCCTCCTCGAGGTCACCATTCAGAAATGCACAAGTCACATCCATTTGGTGCACCTCCCAGTCCATAGCAGCAGCAAGAGCGAGGATCGCTCGGATGGATGGGAACTTCGCGACAGGTGCAAATGTCTCATTGTAATCCACACCCTCATTCTGCGCATACCCCTTTGCAACCAGCCGTGCTTTGTACCTGAGCACCTTACCATCCACACCACGCTTGCACCAAAGATCCACCGGCATCCGGTCACCCGGCTGCCGCGTGGAGCCTCCTCGAGAGTCCAGGTGCCGTTCTTCATGAGCGCACCATACTCCTCATCTGCTGCGACACGCCAATCTGCCGCCTTGGCGCTGTGCATGGCTTTAGCGAATGTGGCTGGGTCATCAGTGACTGTGAGGAAGAGAAGCTCAAGGTCAGACGACTCCGTTGGTGGTGGAACGGTGTACAAGTTCACCAGCTCCTCCAATGGCCTCTGTTTTCTTGCGAGGCGCTCGGATCGCCTCAGTGGCTCCGCACTGTCCTTTGCACCTTTGATGAGACGTGCGGACCATCGTGGCAGCTGCTGTGCGTTGCTTTGCTGCTCCTCCTCATCAGATTCCGTTGCCGGCTCCTTCTCCTTCTCAGCTCCCTCCACCTCCTTGTCGTTGCCGCTGTCACCGCCATCTTCCGCACCGCCCTCTTCTGCTATCGGTACTTCTTCCACTTGAGGTACAAGTGCGGGAGCAAGTGGAACAGCAGTCATAGGGCTCCAAGTCCAGCCCTTCACGTCCTCTTGAAAGACGACGTCGCGGCTGCGGAAGATCTTGCGAGCAGCGAGGTTGTAGAGGCGGTATCCCATGGTGTCGTAGCCGAGGAAGGCGGCCTTCACCGATTTTGCGTCCAGCTTGTTACGGCTGCCGGCGGGCACGTGCACAAATGCGCCACAACCGAAGACTTTCAGGTGTGACACTGTTGGCTTGCGTCCCGTCCAGGCCTCCTCTGGTGTCATCAGCGGCACCGCGCACGTGGGACTCTGGTTTTTCAGGTACACGGCAGTGTTGACCGCTTCCGTCCAGAAGGTTGGCGGGAGCTCCGCGTCATGGAGCATGTTGCGAACCCGCTCCATGAGTGTGCGGTTTGCACGCTCAGCCACGCCATTCAGCTGCGGTGTTCCAGGTGGGGTGACCGCGTGCTTGATCCCGCGAGGCTTGAGGAAGTTGCGGAAGTCGTTGGAGAGGTACTCTCCTCCACCATCGGTGCGAAGCACCTTCAACCGCCTGCCACTTTCATTCTGTGCAGCAGCAATCCACACCTTGAAAGCATCAAAGCACTCATCCTTTCTAGCCAGGAACGACACCCACGTCTTCCTCGACTTGTCATCAATGAACGTGACAATGTACAACTTGCCGGACAAGGATTGTGATGGCATGGGACCGCACAAATCAGAGTGAACGAGTGAGAGAAGCTCAGTCGCGCCCTTCCCTTCCCGTGTGAAAGGAGACCAGGCTTGCTTCCCTTCGATGCAGCTCTCACAAGCCGATACACCAGGCTGCTTCACCCTCTTGAGGTCCAGGCCGCGGACCATGTGTTGCATGGAGATGATGGCTCCAAAGCCGAGGTGACCGAGCCGGCGGTGCCACAGGCCGATGTCGTGTTTTCCCTCTCTCACTGTGAACGCTGAGTCGGCTTCGTTCTCCGATGCCACGTACAGGCGGTAAAGACCGTCCTCCTTGTTCGCTTTTGCAAGCACACGCCCCGCACTTGCAGAGATGGTGCAGCCACCATTCTCGAAGCAAACCTACATGCCTTTGGAGATGAGAGATGAGATAGAGAGGAGCCTAGCTGCCAGCCCTGGAACATGGAGCACCCCCTTCACACGACGTTCCACTTGCTTGCCCTCAACGGAAGCACAAAACACAATCTCAACCTCCCCAACCGCCATTTGCACATGGTTATCCCCCATGTACACCCGACGAGGCTCAATGACGGTGTAGACAACGAACCACACCCGGCGACACGTCATGTGTTGTGTGGCTCCCGAGTCGATGATCCAGAACAGGGCGGTGGTGTCGGAGACGTGTAGGACCCGGATGGTGGTCACAAATCCACTCTCCCAATCTGCTGCATTCGCGGAAGCGTCGGACTGCTTTCTTGCTCCCACTCCAGCCGCAAGTTCCACCTTCTTTTTCTGGCACTTGCGCGCCCAATGGCCCGGCTTCTTGCAGTAGTGGCAATTCCCCTTCTTCTTTCCTCCTCCGCCGTTGCTCCTGGTTGGTGTAGCACCGCCCCCATGACCAAAGTTGGTGATGAGAGCGACGTCCAGTCCGCTTCCGCCCTCTTCTCCCTTGCGCCGCTCCTCCTCAAACAGCAGGCTCTCCTCCACATCATCGAGGGAGAGCTTGTCGCCAGGCTGGTCAAGGGCAACAATGAGAGGAGTGTAGCTGCTAGCAAGACCAGAAAGGATGGTTAGCATGAGCACACGCTCCTTGACAGCGTCCTCAATCGCAGCAAGCTGGTCAGAGAGAGACTTCACCATGTTGATGTAGTCAATCATGGATCCGGACTCATCCATCTTCACAGTGTGAAAGCGACAACGCAGCTGCATATTCATGAGGCTTGACTTGGAAGCATAAGTGGACTCAAGATTTTTCCAAACCTCCTTTGGCATGAGGATGCCACGGACAAGGAGTTGCTGCCGTTCGGCGAGGTTGAGGTAGATGGTGGCAAGGGCGCGGTCACACTTCTCGCGGTAGGTACGGGCCTCGACAAGGGAGAGGGAGCTTTCTGCTGGTTCCTTCTCCTTCTCATCCACCTGGATCCAGAGACCCTTCTCCATCAGCACCATCTTCATGTTGTTGCTCCAGTTGAAGAAGTTCTTGCCTTCGAACTTGGCGATGTTGACGCCGGCCACCACAGAAGCGGATGTCGCCATGGTAGTGCAACGTTCTGTCCACAAACGGCTCTCTCACACAACAGGGTGCAAGGAATGCCTCAAAGATGAGACAAAGCCTTGTTCTAGCTCTGATACCACTGATGGAAACTGGGGCAGCCCTCAGGGAGGTGATCAGGCTCACTAAGAGCCGCTTAGGCAGGACCAACAGTTTGTGAGAGGGGGTTGCAGGTTGCACAGACAGAAATGACGGAAGCGAATGTAGGTTTGCAGAGATCACGAATGTCTGAATCGGCTCTTGAGTGAGAAAAGTACATCATCACAGCTTTCCAACAAGCCCTTATATGCCTCATTTGGCTAAGGGAGCACTGAGATCCACTCTGTCAAAGCTCACCCTCTAACACACTCCTAGCCTAGTGCGATGAGCGGCAGTCACCTTGTCACACAAGAGAATTATGTCTCGCATGGCCTGCATGGCTAATAATCGTAGACTGGTCCTTCCTTCAAGTCTCTTGGACGTCCTCCAGCCGTCTTTTCGCCTTGAAGGCCGCTCTCAGCCGTCCTGGCCAATAATCCTGCCGCCATTTGAGCTCAAAGTGCTCAGGTCGTCACTTGAACTCCACCCATGATCTCCAAACTTTGGAAATCCATATCTCACTCAAACGGACTCCAAATCGAGTTCCGTCAAGTGCAATAGAACCTGTCAAACATCATCTATGTAACTGTCATGCCAGATGATTTTTATCGAGCAACCTATTTTTGTCACTTTCTGGCACTCTCATATTCATCATGGCGTACACAAATGCATTGTGGTAGAGCGGAGAGAGGAGAGATTGTGAGTTGGGACCCTTGGCAGTCACACAAGGTGATGTAGGGGCAGTGTGAGGAGCCATAGCCGGAGACACCAGTTTGTCTTTGAGGGTGGGAACATAATCGTACATGATAGAGGGAGCTGTCTCTGTGTGATGGAGAGAGCACATGTTTTATCACCAAGGATGTGTTCTTTTTGAGTTTGAGGATCAGTATCTCCATCAAGGACATCGATGCCAGGTTCATCTGCCCAGGGGGACTGTTGTGTGGACCTCGACATAATGCGACATCATGGGAGATGCATGGAGAGGGGTCCATGTTCTCCCATGAGGATTCTATAGCAGCCGGCGTGTGGCTCATGCTACATGCATGCACAGTTGCATGTCATTGCATGTGGATGGTAGCACTCTGTTGGTCGAGACCTAGACACTTGGTGGGTTTTACCAGTGTCACGAGGAGGCCATATCATTGTGTATCTTGGTGTGGGGCCATATTGCATTTGGCATGTGCATGCGAGCTCGATTGCTCATAGAGGTCGAGACTCGGACAAGTGGTGGGTTGCACCCGGGTTATGAGAAGATCCCCCTATGATCCCGTGTGTGTCTGGTTGACTAATGCAAACCGTGGTTTTTCATTCGCTGTTGTTCTTTGCCTTGGCTCACTTGTTTAGGCGTTGACGACCATGTCAGCGAGGGGGCGTGTTGGTTTACGTGACTTCCACCAGTCACAAACGACGCCAATGGATTACCCATATACCCCATGTTGGTGGTATAGGGTAGAGGAGAGCGTGACGGCATGATGGGCCTCCTGAGTGTCCCGAGACTTCTATAGCACCAACAATAGCCCCGGCGAGATGCGGCGGATGCATTTCGGTAGCCTGGCTGGCTTGTCTGGAGCTAGGAGAGTTTTGTCGGTGGGTTAAGATCCGGGCACCTAGCGGACTTTGCTGGTGTGACAAGGAGAGACGATGGCTGTAGTAGTGCTTCCGATGTTCGGAAAGCCATTTGCAATATCTGGACACTGATTTCTAGTGTTTGTAGCACTGCTAGTATTTTTTCGGTGGTCGAGACCCGGGCACTCAGAGATCTATTCCTGTGCCTGGACGAGACCACCTTTGTTGTTAAAATGGTCTATGTAGTGAGCTCTCCCCGCTGACTGGTTTGGGCTCAGCGGGAGTGACAGGGCTCAATGCGGCTAGTTGCTTACGCCCCTACGTAAGCTTGCTAGGGGCTCATTGGTAAACTCTCCTTGTTCTTAAATGTGTTTCATACAGATTCGGCCTTCATTGTCGACCTCTCACACAAAGCTTATGGCATTTTTTGCATGGGCCTGCATGCCCTAGTAAATTACATTTGGTTAGGGGAGGGAGGGGGGAGAGGGAGTGTTTGAGGGGATTGTTCGAGTGGAAAAAGAAATCAGGCACAAGATTTTCTGAAGGGACGAGTCACTGGTCAACAATGCTAGAGTCTCAACATATACCTATTTAAGGCAATAGAGAACAAACCGCATGGAGACCAAAAACTTGAAACATACTTAATGTTTGTAGCAAACTTATGGCCACCTCAGAAGAAAAATTGAGAAGGATTTAAAAGGTGTTTCCTATCATTGCATACAAATATTTGCAAGGAAGTTCCCATGAATGATGTAAAGGATTCCAAATCCCTATTGCATCTAGAAGAAACCTCCTTCGACTGATAGAAATTCAAAGAATCCTCTCTTTGAAAAAGTGTATAAAAATGTTTAAGCTCATGTCTTTTGGAAAGTTCTTGTGGGTGGGAGCTGCAAAGCAGATACAATTGTGATCAGAAGTAGTCTCCTTCAAGGGAAAACATCTTCAAGGGAAAACATCAAAATTCTCCTTCATGTTTTGTGAGCACAATCACTTGGTAGCTACTGTGGAAGCAGGCACGCATAGGCTACGTAGAGCTGGAAGGGAAGAAGTCACGCAAGGGAATCCATTGAGTCTTGTGAAGAGGGCGGACGAGCGTTTGAAGTAGGTGGGGATGAGTTTGGCGCAAGAGTCGGTACAGCTCACTGCATATGTGTCAGAGGGAAAGCGT
>SZWC01011831.1:4115-14233 GCA_023375785.1 Penium margaritaceum
AGCCAGTTGTTTACAACCGTCCAACGACGGTGTTTGGATGTCGTTGGACGGTTGTAAACAACTGGCTTGCACCAATTGTTCACAACGACCGATTTGGTTTGCACTAGACCCAACTGTTGTGCATGCCGCTGTTGGCGAGGGAGCCGAAGGATTTACCGCAGGCAACTTCGGGTGAACCAACGTGCGACGCCTAGCTGGCCCGGCAGTGCCCGCAAAGCCGGCCCAATGGACGCAGCTGGACAGGCATGGAGCACACCCTCCCCATAGATGTATCCAAAGGCCATTTCCACTAACCTCGACCTTGAGCGCCCAGTAACTCGGTCACCTCCTTGCGTTCATCGCCAGGTCTCCGACCTTCCAAATTCGTGGCCACGGATGGGAAAGGGTGAGTGGGGATGCGAGTTTCTCCCAGCCGCAAGTTTACCCAACCACCGGTTGTCGTGGATGGTTGCGTGCAAACACGCAAAATGAGGATGGCGGAGAGGCTTTTCGCAACGGTGACACCGTCACGTCCAACCTCATTACTCGCTATGGTCACTTCGGAGCCTCTTCGTCATACAGGAGGACAAAACATGCCTCAATGGTATAAACTAAACATTCATCTAACCAAACGACCGGGCAGATTACAAAGAACATACCACAAAATGTGTGGGCTTATGGAAGCATATTCGTTCCTAAAAAACATTGCGTGGTGAAATAGGTCAGAAACATGTATATTCAAGACGACACAAATAATACATTCATCATTCATCTACTTAAAGAAACCAAAGCATTCATGTATGTCACTAAAAACTAAATGAATCAATGATTCAAAAATTAAAAATTAAAAAAATATGAATATTATCATGTGTTCCTAGAACTATAACAAAACTAGATATTCATAACTTCATTTAACCATAATTGTTCAAATCTATGTTTATATGCATACCTCTATCTATATCTATATCTATCTCTATATCTATCTCTAAACCTATATCTATATCTACATCTATATCTATATCTATATCTATATTTATATCTATATTTATATGTATGTCTATATCTATATCTAAACTATACATATGTATATATACATCTATATCTATATTTATATCTATATCTATATCTATATCTATATCTATATTTATATCTATGTCTATATATAAATCTAAATCTATACCTAAATCTATATCTATATCTATAAATATATCTATATATATATCTATATCTATATCTATATCTATATCTATATCTATATCTATATCTATATCTATATCTATATCTATATCTATATCTATATCTATATTTCTCTCTCTCTCTCTCTCTCTCTCTCTCTCTCTCTCTCTCTCTCTCTCTCTCTCTCTCTCTCTCTCTCTCTCTCTCTCTCTCTCTCTCTCTCTCTCTCTCTCTCTCTCTCTCTCTCTCTCTCTCTCTCTCTCTCTCTCTCTCTCTCTCTCTCTCTCTCTCTCTCTCTCTCTCTCTCTCTCTCTCTCTCTCTCTCTCTCTCTCTCTCTCTCTCTCTCTCTCTCTCTCTCTCTCTCTCTCTCTCTCTCTCTCTCTCTCTCTCTCTCTCTCTCTCTCTCTCTCTCTCTCTCTCTCTCTCTCTCTCTCTCTCTCTCTCTCTCTCTCTCTCTCTCTCTCTCTCTCTCTCTCTCTCTCTCTCTCTCTCTCTCTCTCTCTCTCTCTCTCTCTCTCTCTCTCTCTCTCTCTCTCTCTCTCTCTCTCTCTCTCTCTCTCTCTCTCTCTCTCTCTCTCTCTCTCTCTCTCTCTCTCTCTCTCTCTCTCTCTCTCTCTCTCTCTCTCTCTCTCTCTCTCTCTCTCTCTCTCTCTCTCTCTCTCTCTCTCTCTCTCTCTCTCTCTCTCTCTCTCTCTCTCTCTCTCTCTCTCTCTCTCTCTCTCTCTCTCTCTCTCTCTCTCTCTCTCTCTCTCTCTCTCTCTCTCTCTCTCTCTCTCTCTCTCTCTCTCTCTCTCTCTCTCTCTCTCTCTCTCTCTCTCTCTCTCTCTCTCTCTCTCTCTCTCTCTCTCTCTCTCTCTCTCTCTCTCTCTCTCTCTCTCTCTCTCTCTCTCTCTCTCTCTCTCTCTCTCTCTCTCTCTCTCTCTCTCTCTCTCTCTCTCTCTCTCTCTCTCTCTCTCTCTCTCTCTCTCTCTCTCTCTCTCTCTCTCTCTCTCTCTCTCTCTCTCTCTCTCTCTCTCTCTCTCTCTCTCTCTCTCTCTCTCTCTCTCTCTCTGTCTCTGTCTTTGTCTCTCTCTCTCCACCTCTCTCTCCGTCTCTCTCTCTCTCCTCTCTCTCTCTCTCTCCCTCTCTCTCTCTCTCTCTCTCCCTTGATTTTTGGACGCAAGTGGAAGAAGGTACGCAACAACAATATGCAAGTTACATCTGAGAACAACATTCTTGTTCAAGAAATGTAGAGTTTGTGCACGATGCTCGTATGGAGAGGAGCATTTTGTCGTTCACAGTGGTACGGTCTCATAGGTGGCGGAATTGAGCTTCTACTACCCGATTGCCTTCATTGCGACCAACTGTAACATACTGGCACAGATTCTCCCACATGTGCCCGAGGTTGCGTGGGTTGTAATCGACAAGAAAATGGAGGTTGGGGCGTATCACCTCCTTGAGTCCACGCCTCACGTCTGAATTGAAATGTACTGCAGCTCGCTCCTGTATCCGTCTATTGGAGGGGAGGCCGAGGTACTTTGGGTGGCCAAGCAGGGCATCCGTGATGCCAAACCCGTGGAGTAGCTCTGGATAGAGTTCATTGAGCACTTCTGTGTTCCAAGCACGTCCGTTTGTCAGTGGTTCGTCGTCATCCTCCTCGTAATCGTAGAACAGGACCTGCACGCGGTTTCGTAGACCGGGGAATTGGCGGTTGTCCCGACATGACAGAGCAATGCGGCAACGGCGCCAAGCCTTGTTCATGATGCCGTACCACATCTCTGGTGAATTGTCTAAATGATAGAACAAGTTCCTGTACGTATTGTGAACACAATTCCAGAGTATGCCCGTCACTGCCTGATGGGTATTGTACTGGGGTGGCTCCCATGCTCGTTGATCCCCGGGGTGTTGAAGATCCTCGTAGCGACCAGTGAGTAAGTGAGCCACGTTGAAGTTGTTGATAGCAATGTCGCTGGTGATGGCGAGGGCCTGCTGCGACCATTCGTAGATGTTCGTTCCATCTTCTCGGAGTTGTGGAATATTGTTCCATGAAGGATGGTGCGCCATCTCCCACGTTCGATGATGCCTGCCTTGGTGGTTTCTCGCAGCTTGTCGCAGCTTGTCGCTTGTTGTGCTTGGAGTTGCTTGCAGCGGAGGCTTGTCGCTGATGGTTGACTCTGTGTTCAGGCGCTTTCCTGTGCTCGCCTGTGCTTGAATGTGCTTGTCTGTGGTGCCTGCTGCTCGTCTGTCCTCGCCGCTGATGAAGGTTGCTTTGGTTATCATTGTGTTGTGTGTGCCGGTGATGACTGCCGCTTTCACTAGTTGCTCTACTGTTCTCCGCTCTCTATCGCGGCTTGGGAAACGGCTCCTACACGCGGCTCCTCAACGATTCGTTTGTTCCAAAATGCTGCTCTAAAATGAGTAAAGAAGTACTATTATGCCTCGCATCAATTGTAGTTCCGTTCCCCTTTTGCTGATAATGTGCTCCGGACCCGTGGTGAACATGTACGATGGGCGAACCAACGCGGCTGCGACGGCGGCTAGATTGGAGGTCGAAGCGATCATACACGGTGACGAAGCTTCGTTCGAGAGGGCCAATTCATGCTGCCAGTTTTCGACAACATTGACCGTGGACATTACATTGTTTGATAAAATGGAACCGCAGCTCGTCCGTGGAAGTTAAAGAAGTCACTTCTGGAAGTCATATCTATACGGGGTCCGTACTTGGAGACAGAACTCAGCCTGACCTCTGATCTGTTCTGGCGGGCTTATAAGTTTTTGGTGCCAAGCGTGATGCCAAAGCACACGTCACTGCTGACCCCTGAAATTTCAGCTAACCAAACCAGTTCTCTCTTGATTTTCTGACTTCTGATGTCTGACTTCCGAGGCTCGGAACACCACATACGTGGCTTTTGCTGGAAGCGCCATCGTATCTCTACGAGTCCGCCGAACGGTCAAACTCGCATGAATGGTCAACTCGATGGCTGTCGGTATCCCAAATAAAGGTTCGGTTTCCCTAGACCCTGCAACTGTGGAAGCTGCATTACGTTTTGTGTAATGTACATTCATAGGTGTAAGCATATGTATGTTCATCAGCACCGTTAAAAGATTCCATATTGTGCACATGGACATGTACATGTAACTTTCCATTTTTATGCATATTTCTATGTATTTGCATATGTACAAGTCTTTATTTGTATGTATATGTATATGTATATGTATAAGCACATGTTAAGGTATAGTTGTATGTAATTCTTCATGTATTTGTATGTGTGTATGTATTGGTCTATGTATATGTATATCTATGTTTATATGTTTCTACGGATACATAGGTATATGTATTGATATAGCTTTATATGTATGGATATGTCAATGTACATGTATGCAAATGTATATGAAATCATCTTATTAATCATTTTGCACTAAATAAAGATACAACTATACCTATGCGAGTGTCATCGAATGTTATGTATCGTATTTGAATCCTTTGACACTTGTAATGCTTATTTGAGTGTTTACATATTCACGTTAAGAATAAGTGAAGGTAGTGTTTGAGAGTATTCAGTAATCGCACTAAATCGATAAAGAACCTTTATGGTGAATGCAGCTGATTTTTTATTTTTCCATAAACGTTTCTCAATTTTCTAAACATGGGCAAAGGATGATGACGAGTTGTGTTGTCTTCTCAATGGATGTCTCCAAACCGTACATGTAACGAAGCTGGTTTGTCGTTCTTCGAATGGAAACTTATCTTTTGTCGTTGTAAAGATCGCAGTGATAATAATGTTAGAATGTGTTGTTAAGGAGGACCATGTACAAACTGGCCCTTTTCCCTTGGATCTAATCGACGTTGAGCTATTTGGTGGACTATCCAACTTGATTTTCCCCTCACCTGACGTTTTCTTGGTTTTTTTTTGTTTCTTTAGACAGAAATTCCATTTCTGTCTTCTGTTCTTTGTTGCGATTATCAGTGACATTTCTATCACAAAGACTGGGACGGGGCTTTGTTCAGAGAACAGAATGCATCCTAATGGATTCATTGTTGCAGTCGTCTCAAATCCCGCTCCCGCACACCGAGAAGCTTCTCCATGGTCTGAAAACCTAAATTGCTGTTCAAATGCACATATCGAAGCGATCTCAGAGGGAAAGACGGAAATCCGGTCCATTGAATTGAAGGAACATGCGTCTGAATTCCACTACATTTTATACTGTCATTGACAGCGACAGCGACAACGTCGCTGTCAAACCTGCTTGGTTTTCACTGGTTTTCAGTTGTTTTCACCACTTCTCGTGGAAACCACCATGCGCGAGCTTGACAGTGACACTGGTGAAGGGAGCGTTTTGTTCGATTTTGTCCACTTTTTGGTCTCGCTTTCGAGTAGCCGGCAGCCAGCTGTCTTTTGTCGTAAATGATGTCTGGATTTGTTCTTTTCGAAAAGCAATTGCATGTTAGGCAACGTGAGACGACGTGTAGCATGTTCTTCCCGACTTGCTGTTGATCTTGACAGCAACTCTCAGAAGAGAACGAAACAATAGTCGTGCGATGCCGCGGCGGTCAGATTGGTTATTCATTAAGTAGCGTTTTACGTTGATCACTTCATTTGCCAGTACGGCTTTTTCTTTGTTGGACAGGTTGACCGCAAGCTAAATTAGGCAAATCGTAGAGATTTGCTACGATTCTCTGCAAGACGCCACCTGTCTATGGGCATTTTTATTAGTCGTTCACAGGGTACAGAAATGTCGAATAACAGTTCCCGCCTCTTACTTGCTCAAAAAATATGTCTATGGTGGAGGATCTTGTCCGCAGAAATGTGATGTATCGATGTACAACAGCGGCCACGGCACTAGGCAAAACATGCATGAACAGTGGACTCAATCATCACATCCATTGCAAACCAATAATTTAACAATGCTTACTCTACTCTATCGTAAATTCTTTCTTGCGTGCCTTTCTTTATCGCATTTTGAGTCCCGAAGGCTGAAAAGGAGGTTTCGCGCGCAGTAGATGGGTGCAAACGCCGCCGACGTTTTGGAAAGCAAGAAGGCGGAAAATACATATTTCTTATTTGAGGCCATGTGGCGAAATTTGCGGGAGTCGCAGGTATGGTGTAGAATAACCCTGTTTTGTATCCATTTCACATTCAAATTTGTAGGGACAGACACCTAGGCGTTGAACCAATGACTTTCATTTTCATTTTGATTCTATAGCTGGGCGTGGGAGGTGGCACGGTGAACGGATTTGGGAGCTCTCGCAACTGTTTGCGACTGCGCCTTTTTCGTTTTCCACAATCAAACGTCGAATCAAACCTCTCCGGACGAGAACAACCCGCGAAAGTTGCGGAGGCGGGACTTCGACATTGCGGTTTCGAACCCAACCCCGGTCTTCCCAAAATGAGTGAAGAATCACAAATCGAGCGCGAAACTACTCAAACCCTAGAATCAAAATCAAAGGCGTTGGTTCAACACCATAGCAGTGACCGCAAGGAGACTGACCAAATTGCGAGCGCCCCGGGTCAAGTAAGGTGGCGTAGCATTTCCCCGTTTATAATAATGCAAGCGACTTAGATCGGGGAAACGCTGCAGCGCGTTACTTCAGCAGGAGCATTCAGGATCTTGATCAGTCTCCTCGCGTTCATCACCAGGCGTCTGACCTCCCAAATTTGTACTCAAAACGGTCACACGTTGAGTTTATTTTGCAGGATTCTTGCGACTCGAGGTTTTTTTGATTCATGCCGTTTAGTAGCAAATTAGAATTTCCCGCCTTCTCACTTGCCAAATGCTCGGCGGCATTCACACTGATCTACCGCACGCGAAACCTGATTTTTGCCATCCGGTTGAGCGAAATGCGATAAAAAGAATCATGCGTGAGAGAATTTTACGATTGACTGGAAAATGTTCTAGAGCGTAAGGGTTTGCAATACATTTGACGTATGGGCCACTGTCCTTCAATATATTGTACATCGGTAGATTATCAATTCTACGGACAAGATCCCCCATTTTGAAGGCGGAACTGTTGTTCAACACTTTCTGTACCCTATTACCGTCGGACGAAGATATCGATAGACAGGTGGCGTCGCGCATAGGATCATAATTGTCGAGGTCAAAACTCCAACGTCTGGCCGTTTAAGAACGGCCGGACGGTGTAGGACAAACTGTACAAACACTCGAATGGCCGACTGTCACAGAACGTACGACGTAGGGAGACCTGACAGCAGCAGTTGTGCCAATGAGTAGGAATCACCGGATGACATCCTGGCCGGACTAACCTCCCGCCGACGCGGGGATTGACCGTTCGCGCGTGAAAGCGGCTACGGGCAGGTTTGGACCTGGCCTAGTCCAAAGCGGTAGCTATGGCGCAGGAAGAGTCAATGGTGTTCACGACGAGCAAAGCAGTTGACGGCGTGCGCAATTCATAACGGTTGTTCAAAGTGGTGCAAAACTCTTGTGCTAGTGAGCAGTGGGCGACATCGTGTCCAGTGTAGAAAGGCGGTAAGCATTACTTAGGCTGCCATGAAAATGATCAAACACATAATTTTGAACTGATCTCCTTGGCATTACTCATTGATGGAAGTTGACAGCGGATGGTCAACCATGTTGTGTTCTTATGTTGAATGCCTAGTCTTTTACGTCGCTTATCATTTACATGTATGTAGGTCAGGAATGTGCGATGTGTAGGACATGCGGAACAAGCCAGATTAAGAGATGCTGACGAACGTTGTTTGGGCGTCGTTGCACTAAAATTTACCATCATTGGTTGTTGATGTGCAGTTGATGATGTCATAGTTTGTTCCCAGTTCGTCCGTCGTTCCACTGCCTGCTGGTTTCCCCGATGGATTGTTGAACATTGTCCAGTGATTGTTCATTCATCTGTCAATGTGGAGTCAGAGTTTTGAAAGAATTTCCCCCATCGTCTGTCGACGGACGTCTATCGTTCCAGGTTTTGACCGCCGTAGAACGACGATCGATGTAGCCTACGGAATAATTATTCCGTATTGTTATGACCAATTTTGTTTGCACATGTCAATTCTAAAATGTGCTGCCCACCGTAATTCTTGTCGTATAAAACGGCTTTCCAAGATCCTGGATTTGTAACCAAAAATATTGTAGTGATGACATGCTCATGATGATGCCGCGCGTTCCTTTTTGTTGTGTAGTGGCTAACATTTATCAGGTACAGCACAGACTCCGTTACAGCGCCCCGGTCGTTAATGCCATCAATGCATTGGCGGTTCGTGTGGTCCCGCGTGTTCTTCTCCTTGGTTCATTGTATGATCCAATCACGCCTTGAACACAATCACAGAGACTTTGGGCCTACGTCACATCTCATTTCCGGGTGCACGGGTGGGAACGTGTGAATCGGATGCAGCGCTCCACAATCTTGTTTTTCTACATGAAGAACAAGAGCATCTATCCTGCCTAGATGTTTTGCGCAGCAAAAATGAGTGCAAATTATTGACCACCCCCAGCCAAGGTCTGACGATACCGTAAGAGTATGAGGTACTCTCATATGGAGAGTGTGACAAAAAGCTGTGAGGGGGTCAGCAGGGGCAACAAGCGCGCTGCATTACAGTGAAGACTTAATCCACGTGCGGCATCCGGAACATGTGCATACACGCGCGCTCATGAATAGGACGTCCTATACGCGTAGTAAATCAGGCGCAAGCAGTCACTTCTCCTCGCTGGAGACAAAGGGCCGGCGCTTGTACATGACGTCTTCAGAAGGGAAATCATGAAGAACGTGTGCATAAGTTGCTGGAAGGAGAACACACAACATTTTCTACAGGTTTGAAACCGTTTCACAATCCAACTATGCGGAGGAAAGAAGTTTGCATACAAAAACAAATGGCAACGCAGCAAGCACATCCAAACATCGATCATGAAAGAAGCCATGGGTAAAATGCAAACGTGTGTGAGAAAATATGCTCACAACCTTCTTGAGGGCAATGCGTAGAAACAATCAAAAGAATGAACAATGGGTCACAAGGTGAGAACCGTGTGAATAAAATCCAGAGAACAGATGAATGGACGCACCTTCATCATTTTATGACACGAACTGCATGAAATACGGAAAAAAAGTTAAAACATTGACTTAAAGAAGGAACAATGGAAATAACAATGAAATCCTTAGAATCGAAGAAAAGTAAGGTGAAACATATCAATAAAAGACAAACACACATGGGTTATTTTCCAAACATTTCTTAACTTTCATAAACATAAATTAGAAGAATCATTCCATGTAATGATTAATGAAATAAAAAAATCTTCCTAACAAGTAGAGAATGAAGTTTTATGAACTTGTTAAAAAAAATTGATATGAGTAAAGAAATAAATATGGATATATTGAAAAATATGACAGTTATTTCAAACATATTAGAAAACTAATATTTATATAAACATGCATCAATATGAAGCTATATATGATGAAAATATATACACATATAGATGTAAATCGAAATATAGACAAAAATATGGATATGGATATACGTATGGATATTGATAAACATATATACAAATATAAGAACATAAAGATGTAGATATATGTATAGGTATGGTTACATATGGTATGGATATAGATATAGATATTGATATGGATGAAAATATAAAATAGATATATATTTAGATATATATATAGATATAGATATACATAAATATATGTATATAAACATAAACATAAATATAGATATTAAAAGAGATATGGATATAGATATGGAAATGTATACAAATAGATATAGATTTAAAAATAGATATCGATATAGTTACAAATAAAGATAAAGATGTGGATATAGATATAGATAAAGATGCAGATATAGTTAAAGATATATGTATCGAGATATAGATATAGATATAGATATAGATATAGATATAGATATAGATATAGATATATATATAGATATAGATATAGATATAGATATAGATGTAGATGTAGATATAGATATAGATATAGATATAGATAAAGATATAGATATAGATATAGATATAGATATAG
>SZWC01011831.1:40970-63253 GCA_023375785.1 Penium margaritaceum
GCCTCATATATCCAGCACAATATGATACACGGAGACACTTAGAAACACAATAAAGATAATAAAAACTTGGTCCGGGGCATAGGTCTCACTCCCATGGTGAGTTGGAACTATTTTGCACCCTTGGAGGTGCCTTGGTGGTGCTGTACTATCCACCCACAATCCTCACATGGTGGTAGTTACCACCTAAGGCTGACTCACACACAAAAAGACACAAAAAAAAAACATTTTCACGCTTGTTGCAATTAAAAAAACTGCGCACAGGCAAGTTTCCTAGCCCATGCAACGTGAGAGACCCAAAATGCGGCTCGACGCGCATAGGAACGCGGCTTGGTCGCTTGTTACATTGGCGAGACCGGACCGCGGAATTACCTGTTGACCATTGCAACTTACCGGTGAGAAACTCCGCGTCACTCTTACATCGCGGAGCTGTTCATTCAGTGGCCCATGTGCCACACCTCACATGCGCACATGCCTCAACTGTCTCCAAACCGCAGGTTTGTGCCTCGCACACTCACTTACCGGCCGGGTTTGGCCTTTCACGTGCGACAAAAAAAAAAGGTTCGCACCACACAAAAACAACCCAAACTGAAGAATAGATGTTGGCACATCGATTTCCTCTCCCGTCTTGGAGAGTACGTCCAAATATGCCAGCCGGGGCTGACCCGGCTGGTCATCCGGTTTGTCGCAACCAGTGAACACCGTCACGACCTCCCCCACTTCTTTTTTTTTTCTTTTCTCTCTCTCTCTCTCTCTCTCTCTCTCTCTCTCTATCTATCTCTCTCTCTCTCTGTCCGACGCACGGTCAAGGAGACCGCCGCCCAGCGGCTCGCGTTGGTGGGTTTCGCCACCAATCGCCAACATCCTCTTCCTGCTGCTCTGCTGTTGCATCAGGGGGTGTGGTTGCGCTGAGCACTTCACGTGCTGCTGCTCCTGCTGTAGGTAGCACTTCCCTTTCCTGCTACTCCGCTGCTACTATAGGGGGTGTGGGTACGCCAAGCACCTCACTTGCTGCTGCTGCTGCTGCTTGAGGCAGCACTTCCTTTTCCTGCTGCCCTGCTGCTGTTGTAGGAGATGTGGGCACATTGAGCGCCTCATCCACTGCTGTTGCTGCTGGAAATAGCATCTCTCATTCCTGTTGCTTTGCTGCTGCTGCAAGGGATGTGGGCACACCATGCACCTCACCTGCTACTGTTGCTGCTGCTGCAGGAAGCACTTTCATTTCTTGCTGCTCTGCTGCAACTCCAAGGGATGTGGGCGCGCCGAGCGTCTCACCTACTATTGCTGATCCAAGGGGTGTAGGCAAACCGAGCGCCTCACTTGTTGCTACCGCTGCTACTAGAGGCAGCCCTTCTCTTTTCTGCAACACTGCTTTTGCTGCGGGAGGGTGCAGGCGCCAGTACCTCAAATATTGCTGTTGCTGCTGTTGGAGGCAGCACTTCCCTTTCCTGCTGCTCTGCTGCTGCTGTAGGGGGTGTCGGTGCTCCGAGCACCTCGCCTACTGCTGCTGCTACTGCTGGCAGCACCTTTGCGGGTTGCCCCTTAGCAGTCTTGCCTTGGCTCTTTACGTCGCTTGAACAGGATTGACCCCTGATACCCCTTTGCTCAAGCTGGGTCCCCCCGGCTAGGGATGGAGATGTGTCTAGGGTGCCCACGGACGTCCCCATTGACTGGGAGTGGTCCAGCTGCTACCGTGGTGGAGACGAGGTATCATTGGAGGTAGAAAGTAGAACGGCAAAACTGACTGCTGGGGGTGCTGGTGCTGGCGGTGGAGGCTGTCAGGATTTTTCTATGAGCAGTGGAGCCAAGAGAACAGTTGGAATGATGGGAGAGAATGAGGCACAAGCAACATGAAACTTTTGGCTGCTGACGTACGCCTGATGGTATGAAGATGATGGAGCAAGAGCAAGAAAGGCATGATGTTTAACACTGAGAAGCGGCAGTTTAACATGATGTTGATGAGCTGACCAACGAGCCTGATTGATGAGTAGATTGTTGAACACATTAATGAGTAGATTGATGAGCGCATTGATGATAACAGTGATGATGAAACTATGACTGATTGCGGCAAGAGGGGCAGAGCCCGATGAAACAAAAAAGGGTTGACTAGAGTAAAGAGAGTGAAATTCCTACCTAGCTAGATCCTATTGCTAGGGTGGACGGGACAACAGTAGTTGCTGTTGCCACCTTGCGGTTCCTGCTGCTGATGTTGAGTGCGGAGTCACGAAGTGACTCCGCTGGGCAGTACTCGTTGAAGTATGATGCCAGCAAGCTTAGCTGGTTTCCCTGTATCATGGGTCGGGCGAAGGCTTGGTCCGTGGTGCGATGCCAAAGAGAGTTGATGTGGTCGTTGTTCGTGGGGAGCTGGTGACATATTTGTTCTTCCGCTGCCTGGTGCGTGAGCCACCCATTGTCCTGTTGCATGGACCAAGTCGCATCACCAGGTGAGGAGATCCGGCGGCTGGCTTGTTGGCCAGCTTTGTGTACCGGTCGTCTATTGAGAGTGCACCGGTGTGCCTATATTCCAGGTGTGACCGGCTTCCACTGCAAGAGGATATGATCCGCCGAGCGAGAGGGTATTTGAGTAATTCCGGTTCCTGCCTCTCCAAACCCTCGAGGGTAGATGGTGAAGAAGGGGGTTATGGGATGAACTCGGATTGGGACTTGGTGGCAGTAGAGTATTTTCTGACACCCGCCTGTACTGCCACAAGTCCAGCACGCAGACGATGAGATGAAGGACAGAGCGAGATGAGAGAGAGTTTGGTGAAGTGAGCATGATAAGGCTGAAATTTGTCTGCTTGGGTGCCCATCTTCCAGAATAAGTGGACCACTCAAGAAGGAGGAGTGTAGTTGTGGTTCCAGAGGGAAACAGGCCTGCAAAGCAAGGAAGGGCATGAGAATGATAATGTTGTAGTTGGAAGAGCGTGGAGAGATTTTGGTGGTTCTTGAGTCGTTGCTACTTTAAGAGTGTCATGAGGTTCAGAACTCCAGAGCAGAGCAGAAAATGAGTGTGGAGTGGTTGGGGCTGTTGTAGTTGCAGCACATCTGTTGGATGGAGGTATGTAGCCATGAGCCCAACGAGAGAGTGGCTATTCGATGTGTGCTGTCAGGGTTGATGGAGAAAGGGAGGACTGGAGGTTCAAAATGGTAGAGTAGGTTATGGAGATTGCGTGGTTGTTGGGCTTTCAGCTACAGTTGGCGGAGTAGTGGTCTGCTGCTTGTCGAGGTCAAAACAGGCAGTTGAGTCTCCAAGGTGGTGTGTACTCATGAGTTCTTGGAGGAAACAATAAGACCTTAGTCTCCTGATTTTGCAGGAGTGTTGGGGCCGAGATTCTGCTGCTGCTCATAGCGTCTTGGATAGATGCTTTGCCATGGGAGGTGGTCCATAGTGCCGGCTGAGATTGCAGTGCTAATAGTTCAGAGAGGGTAGGACGAAGGAGGAGTTCTGCAATGTGGCTGACAGAAACGAGGAGAAGTACACGAAGAATCAGGTTTGTCACCAGTGCTATGAGGCTGATGTGAATGATAAGAAAGCGAAGGAATGATGTAATGCGAAGATCCTTGACTGTGGTGGTGCAGGAAGTTTGAGGACGGAGTAGAAGAAGGGCGGTGTTGATTAGACGACTGCGGGTGGATAAGAAAGACGTGATGACCGAATATTGGAGAGCTTAGAGCTTTGGCGGAGGGCAGTGCAATCAGAGATATGTGAAGCGGTGGAGAACTGATGCAGTGAGAGATGATACGTTTTGTACCAGGGCTGACCACGTAGTTGACTGCTGCAGAAATGGAGACTATCCAGATGGTGATGCCATGGCAGAGGGTGGGAGGCATTATGGTGATGGTTTCAACTAGGAGATGGCACCCGTCTTAAAGGAGTTTCATACAAGGCAGTTGCGTTGTGAGGTTTTTGAAGTGCTGCACTGGAGAGATTGATGGGTTGATTGCAAGACGTGTTGTGTAGTTGGAAGTGGCTGAGGAGGGCTTGAGCATGCTTTTGTGCGGAGGGAATCTGACAAGAAGCTCATCGAGTTTGTGAGGTTCTGCTGCATCTGATGTTATCACCAAGTGATGAGATTTTTTATGACGTCAATGTGGAGGCACACACACCATGCAAGAGACAGGAGGATTGTTTGGGACAGTGGTTTCTGGCCTAGCGCAGGATGACTGGAAGGCTGAGCTGAGTGCACTGGAGGGAACTTTATAGGGTGAAGGAGACTTGTGGAGTGGCTGATGTGAGATGCATCCTTAATCTGTAGATCCAGTAACGGCAATGAGAGGTGTAGTGCTTCAGATAGAGTGCGCATGTCTGAACGTGCTGCTGGCAAAGTGCTTGGAGGTGTGCGCTTGTTCAGAATGGGTGCTCCAGAGCATGAGTTGGATTTTGCAGATAGCAGGGAAAAAGTTGTTCCAAGAAGATGATGAACAATGTTCATGCAGACAATCTGGCTCGAAGAAAGTTGGGGTTGATGAACATTGCCAGGCAGAGTGCGATGCAGAAGACATGGGCAAGACGCTAGATGATCCACCAGGTGCTTCTGTCTGGTCGTGGTGCCATGGGTAAGAAAGTGTGGTCTCGAATTTTAAGAAAATAGTTGGCAGTTCTAGGAGACCAGTCTTCATAGTGATGCAAGGAGAACTTGTCGCTTCTCCTTAAATGCTGCTGTGAATGAGAAGCAAGCTGTTCTCCTGCAGGTGCTGCTGGATTCAGATCTGGTGTTGTGCGCTTCAAAGCGGTGGATCTTGCGTCAGTAAAAATTGCAAGGTTTGAATGGGCTGACGAGGACCATAGGTCAATGTTACACCTGCTCTGATACCATGTCAGGATCTATCTATGAGCTGTGGAGGCAATAGAACAGTTGGAATGATGTTAGGGCATGAGACGGAAGCAACGGTGAAGCTTCAGGCTGCTGATGGACGCCTGACGGTATGAAGACAACGGAGCGAGAGCGATGGAGCACTGATATTCAACACTGCGAAGAGGCAGTTTTACTTCATGTTGATGAGCAGATGGATGATCCTGATCAATGAGTGGATTGATGAGCGGATTGATGAGCACATTGATAATCAGATTGATGGTATGATTGATGATGAAAAGATGATTGATAGCGGCAAGAGGGGCAGAGCTCAATGAACCACAACAGGGTTGACTAGAATAAAGAGAATACAATGTCTTAAGTACAAGTCCTGCCTAGACTAGGTCCTTTGGATAGGGCAGGTGGTACGCAAGCAATCACCATTTCCACCTTGTGGTTGCTGCTGCTGATGTTGAGTGCGGAGTCGTGAAGTGACTCTGCTGGAAAGTGCTGGTTGAGGTATGAATCCAGCAAGCTTTGCTGGTTTCCTCGTGTCCGGCCACAGCTTGGTCCACGGTGTGATGCCGAAGGGAGTTTTTGTGGTCTTTGGTCATGGGGAGCTGGTGGCGTCCTCGTTCTTCCACTGCCGAGTTTGTGAGCCACCCGTTTTCCTGTAGCGTGGAACGAGTCGCATCACCAGGCGAGGAGATCCGGCTGCTGGATTGTCGGCCAGCTTTGTAGGCTGGTCGTCTGTTGAGAGTGGACCGTTGTGCGAATGTTCCAGGTGTGACCAACATCTACTGCAAGAGGACATGATCCGCCGAGCGAGAGGGTAATTGGGTTAATCCGGTTCCTGCCTCTCCGAACCCTCAAGGGTAGATGGTGAAAAAGGGAGGTATGGAATTAACTCAGATTGGGACTTGGTGTCAGTAGAGTATTTTCTGACAGAGGCGCCGGCGACAAATGCGGTGGTGGGGAGCGTTGAGGCCTGGTATGTGCAGAAGGCCCTTTAACAGAAGTTTTGGGTACATCTGCATTGCCGTGATCATCCGCATTCTCCTCAACCTCAATGTCTTGTTACGGGTGCGCACCTTTGCCACTAGCTAGCCAACGGGCTGGCAGTGCTTGAGGCGCTCGTGCCGCACCATGTTGTTGGAGGATTTCTTTTCAGCCAGCCAGACATGTGTCCCATCCACGGCCCACACCTGGTAAAATTTGTCTAGCAGTACGACTTCAGCTGCCCTCTGCTTGTCCACATTGCCAGCGTAGTCTGTGTCTGTGTAGCAGACTAGACGCAAGGGGTCCGCCCGGCCCTTGCCGTCGAACCACAAGCGCACATGACGCATCACCTGCAGGTAGCGGAGGATACGCTTGACCGCCTGCCAGTGTAGTGGTCCTGGATCGGCCACGTACCTGCTCACTTGGCCCACCACGTAGGCTAGGTCCGGTCGAGTAGCTACCATGGCGTACATGAGGCTGCCCACCGCCGATTGGTAGGGCACCCCTGCCATATCCTCCCGCTCTTTTTTTGTTTGCGGTGCCATTGCCGCACTTAGTTCACAGGTCATGGAGATTGGACTGCCAACTGGTTTGCAGTCCTCCATGCCGTACCGCTACAGCACCTCATCCACGTATTTGGCCTGCCCCAGTTCAAGCGTACGTGCCCTCCGGTTCTGCGTGATGCTCACCCCGAGGTAGTAGTCCAGCTCCCCCATGTCCGACAACTGGAATCTGCTGCCCAGCTGCTCTTTCAGCCCCTGTAGGCTCAGTAGATCCGTCGAGCACAAGATTAGGTCATCCACATAGAGTGCCACGATCTGATGAAGCTGCTTGTCGTGCCGTACGTACACATTATGATCCGCTTCACAGCGCTTAGACTCGAGTTGTGCCTTGAAGTTGTCCATCTGTTTGTACCAGCATCTAGGCGATTGTTTTAGCCCATACAAGGACTTCCACAGCTTGCACACCTTGCCCTCCGGCGTGTCCAACTGCTCTGGTACCTCCATGTAGATCTCTTTGTCTATGATGCCATTAAGGAAAGCCGTCTTTACGTCCATTTGGTGGAGCTCCATGTTCTTCGCGACCGCCACAGCAGGGATCGCCCGGATACTTGTGAACTTGTTGACGGGAGCGAACGTCTCATCGTAGTGCTCACCCTTAGGCTGTGCGCATCCCTTTACCACCAACCGCGCCTTGTGTTTTTCAACCATACCTTCCTTTGTGAACTTGGTTTTAAAGACCCACTTTGAGCCAATGACCTTGGCATCTTTCGGCCCGTCAACCAGCTCCCACGTATCATTTTCCGTGATGGACGCCAGCTCCAAATTTATGGCTGCGCCCCATTGATCCCCTTCAGGCCGTGCAAGTGCCTCTTGCACAGTAGTCGGCTCCGTTGATGCAGCCAGCATGCGCCGCGTCATGCCAATCCATCGACCAGTGCTTGTGTCGAAGCGCTTCCCTGCTTTTCGCTGCCTCCCGCTAGGACGCGGTAGTTTTGGTGGCGTATCGTCCCTTTGCTGCGATCCCTCCGACTCTGTACGCTCTGTGAATCATCGTCCGGATGGCTCCCCAAGGATCTCTCTCGCTCTTGTGAAACATCGGCCAAACAGCCGGCACATCCGGTGGATTTTCCACCAACGCCCAATGCACACTTTGCCGGGAGTGCGAGCCTTGGCACCCTCGATGCCTCATCCGCCGGATCTTTCCGGTGGATCTCCTCATCAACTTGACCGTCATCGGAGTCACCTGCGTTGGCTAACACCGCAGGTGCAACGTTGCGCTCTGATGACGCATCCTCAACTTCGGCGTCCACCAGCTCCTCATCGTAGTCAAGAAGCTGGAACCACTATCCTGTCTTTGGAGAGTCCACCATGCCCACGTCGTTGCTACTGATGTAGCTCTGTTGCTCATCAAAGTCGATGTCTCGGTTGCGGATTACTTCCTCCTTGCGCTTGTCGTAGTGCCGGCACGCCTTATGCGCGCTCTCATAGCCAAGGAAGAGATACGAATTTGCCCACACCTCTAGCTTGCTGTCGCGCCTCTGCGCAGCCTGCGCCATTGCGTGCGCCTTGCACCCGAACACTTTCAGGTGTGCCACACTTGGCTTGCGCCCATTCCAAGCCTCTTGCGGCGTCTTCCAGCTGCTCTTTCCCTTCAGCACCGCTGTAGGAGTCAGGTTGATGGTGTAGCTTGCTGTACGCACAGCTTCCGCCCAGAAGCTTCGTGGCATTTCCGCATCCACCAACATGTTCAGCAGCGTCTGGTTTGATCGCTCCGCCACACCATTTGAATGAGGCGAATACGGAATAGTTTGTTCCCATTTTATGCCTTGCTACTTCATTCACCCACTACAGCCCATGTACTCTCCATCGTTGTCACCGCGTAGCGCTCTGACCTTCCGGTCAGTCTGCCTCTCAACTGTGGCAAAATACTCCTTCAGCCGGTCCAGGACCTCGCCTTTTCGCTTCATGAAGTACACGTGGAGTTTTCTAGTGTAGTCATCAATGAAGGTGACACAGTAACGCGCGCCGCTCTTTCACGCCGTCTTGAATGGTCCGCACACGTCACTGTGCATGACCTCCAGCAGGTCCAAGGTGCGATTCATGTTCTTGTTGAACGCTTTGCGGCGCGCCTTGCCCAAAATTACAAGGCTCGCACGTTTTGTCCTTTGCTACATCCGTCGCCTCTTTCGCACCATCAATGACGAGGCCACGTACCAGCTCGTGCTTCGCCATCTCCTTCACAACTGCGGGTAAGGAATGCCCCACTCATCGATACCAGAGCTCCATATCAGCTCCCCCTCCTTTGGCCAGGTTGACCATATATGACCAATTGACTTACTAGTGAAAGTGTGTATCAACAAGTGTATTGGGAAGTGAACAAACTAGTGAACATGGTCTGTTCATGGAAATTGCCAAACATCACATCGAGCCCATTATAGTTCTCATTCTATACAAGGAATTTAAATCTAAGCTTTGCTGAAACACAGTCATGCGGATGTTTTGTGAAAACGTTTTGCATGCAGAAGTACACTTATTTAGACACTGATTGTCAAGTGTGTGAATTTAGGGTGATTAACCATAACTCAGGTTGACAGTGCGTTCTTATAAGTCTGCTGAAACTGTCGTCGCGGGGATCACCTTCGTCTCCACGATGTAGAGGCCTCCCTCGCGCTTAGCCTCAAGAACGGGCTCGCCGCCACTATCCCTCTGTACGACTGCCCCTCTTCTACTGAAGAACACCTTGTACCCCTTGTTAGTCAGGCGGTTGACACTTAGAATGTCAGCCAAGTCGGGTACGTGCAGCACGTCCTTGATGACACGCTGCACCCGCATTCTACTAACCACCACCTCCATGTCCATGCCTCCTTGGCCAGCCGTCGGCTTGACCTTGTCTTTTGCGACCACCATGGATTTGTTGGACTTGGTGTAGTTGATGAACCCGACCTTCTCCACTTGGGTGTACTCCTCCGCTCCAGAGTCAAGGCATCGCCGGTTGGCCTTCTTGAGGTAGTGGTTTTGCATGCTGTTAAGGAGCGACTTCTTGCCTTTGGCATCCTTGCCGTCGGCCTTTGCCTTCTCGGTGCACTCACAGACCCAGTGCCCCTCCTTGCCGCAGTTACAGCACGCACCCTTCTTGGTGCCCTTCTTTGTTAGGGCATCCTTGCCATATCCTCCCACTCTTCTTTTTTTTGTGGTGCCATTGCCGCACTCAGTTCACAGGTCATGGAGACCGGACTGCCAACTGGTTTGCAGTCCTACATGCCATACCAATTCAGCACCTTGGCCACGTGTTTGGCCTATCCCAACTCAAGCTTGCGCGCCCTCCGGTTGCGCGTGATGCTCACCCCGAGGTAGTATTCTAGCTCCCCCATGTCCGACATGTGGAATCTGCTACTCAAGTACTCTTTCAGCCGCTATAGGCTTGGCAGATCCTTCGAGCACAAAATCAGGTCGTCCACCTATAGTAAGACGATCTGATGGAGCTGCTTGTCACGCCGCACATACACGTTGTGCTCCGACTCACATCGCTTGAAGCCGAATTGTGCAATGAAGATGTGCATATATTGGTACCAGCATATGGACGATTGTTTTTGCCCGTACATGGACTTCCACAACTTGCACACCTTGCCCTCTAGTGCCTCAACCCCCTCTGGCACCTCCATGTAAAAGTTTTGGTCTATAATGCCGTTGAGGAAGGCTATCTTTACGTCTATTTGGTAGAGCTCCATGTCCTACGCGGCTGCCACCACAAGGATCACCTGGCTGCTTGTGAACTTGAGGACGGGAGTGAACATCTCATCAAAGTGCTCCTCCTTACACTGCACGTAACTCTTTGCCACCCATCGTGCCTTGTACTTGTCAAACACACCTTCCTTTGTGAACTTGGTCTTGAAGACCCATGTTGAGCCGATGACCTTTTCATCTTTCGGCCTGTCAACCAGCTCCCACGTGTCATTTTCCGTGATGGACGAGAGCTCTGATTTGATATTTGCATCCCATTGATCCCCCTCCGGCCGTGCAAGTGCCTCTTGCATGGTAGTGGGCTCTGTTGATGTAGCTAGCATGCACCACGTCATGCTGATCCATTGACCGGTGCTTGCGTCGAAGCACTTCCCTGCTTCCCGCTGCCTCCCACTGCGGCGCGGCAGTTTTGGTGGCGAATCGCCACTTTGCTGCAATCCCTCCGACTCTGCACGCTCCAGTGAAACATTGACCGGATGGTTCCCCGAGGATCTCTCCTGCTCCAACGAAGCATTGTCCAAATGGCCGGCGCATCCAGTGGATTTTCCATTGACGCCAGATCCGCACTCCGTCGAGAGTGCGCGCCTTGGCACCCTTGGTGCCTCATCCGCCGGATCCTTCCAATAGATCTCCTCATCAGCTTGATCATCATCAGAGTCCTCTGCGTCAGCTGCCACCGCTGGTGTACCATTGCACTCTGATGCCGCATTATCAACATCGGCGTCCCCTGGTTCCTTCTCGTAGTCAAGGACCTAGAACCACTCCTCCGTCTTTGGAGAGTCCACCACGCTCACGTCGTTGTTACTGATGTAGCTCTGCTTCTCGTCAAAGTCGACATCTCGGCTGCGGATTACCTACTCCTTACACATGTCGTAGAGCCGGCATGCCATATGCGTGCTCTCATAGCCAAGGACGAGATACGACTTTGCCCACGGCTCCAGCTTGTTGTCGCGCGTTTGTGCAGCCTGCACCATTGAGTGCGCCTTGCACCCAAACACTTTCAGGTGTACCACACTTGGCTTGCGCCCACTCCAAACCTCCTACGGCATCTTCCAGCTGCTCTTTCCCTTCAGTACCGCTGTAGGAGTGAGGTTGATGGTCTAGCTCACCGTATGCACAGCTTTTTCCCAGAAGCTTCAAAGAATTTCCGCATCCACTAACATGGTCCGTACCATGTTCAGCAGCATCTGGTTCGCCCGATCCGCCACGCCATTTGACTGAGGCAAATACGGAATAACTTGTTCCCATTTTATGCCTTGCTACTTCATCCACCTGCTACAGTCCACATAATCTCCGCCATTGTTGCCGCATAGCACTCTAACCTTCCGATAAGTCTACCTCTCCACCACGGCGACATACTCCTTCAGCCAGTCCAGAACCTTGCCTTTCTGCTTCATGAAGTACACGCAGACTATTCTGTTATAGTCATCAATGAAGGTGACACAGTAACGCACGCCGCTCTTTCACGCCGTCTTGAACAGTCCGCACACGTCATTGTGCATGACCTCCAGCAGGTCCGAGGCGCGATTCACGTTCTCGTTGAACGGTTTGTGCCGGGCCTTGCCCAAAATTCAAGGCTCGCACATTTTGTGCTTTGCTGCATCCGTTGCCTCTTCCACACCATCAATGACAAGACCGTGTACCAGCTCGTGCTTTGCCATCTCCTTCATAATTGCACGTGAGGAATGCCCCAGTCGTTGATGCCAGAGCTCCAAATCAGCTCCCCCTCCTTTGGCCACAATGACGATGCGTTCCTGCAAGTCTGCTGAATCTGTCCTCGCGGGGATCACCTTGGTCTCCACGATGTAGAGGCCTCCCTCACGCTTAGCCTCCAGCATGGGCTCGCCGCCACTATCCTTCCGCATGACTGTCCCTCTTATACTAAAGAGCACCTCATACCCCTTGTCAGTCAGGCGGTTGACACTTAGAATGTCAGCCAAGCCGGGTATGTGTTGCACATCCTTGATGACGCGCTGCACCCGTTTCCCACCAACCACCACTTCCACGTCCACGTCTCCTTGGCAAGCCTCCAGCACGACCTTGTCCTTCACGACCACAATGGATTTTCTGGACTTGGTGTAGTTGATGAACCAGATCTTCTTGACCTGGGTATGCTCCTCCGCCCCGGAATCAAGGCATCGCTGCTTGGCCTTCTTGAGGTAATGGTTTTGGTTTCAGTTGAGGAGTACCTTCTTGCCTTTGGCATCCTTTCCTATGGCCTTCATCTCCTCAGTGCACTTGTGGGCCCAGTGGCCCTCCTTGCCGCGGTTACGGCACGCACCCTTCTTGGCACCATTCTTGCAGCTGCCGTATCCGCCACCTCCGTTGCCCCTGCTTCCGCCACCATGCGTTTTGGTGACGAGGGTCGACAAGGAAGACGAGGACTCCCTACAGCTCCGTCGTTGTGCCTCGTTACGGATGCACTCTGCGACCACACCATACGTGAGCTTGTCCTCTCTACATCCTCCCAAGAGTGTGATGAGAGGGCTCCAACTATCAAGAAGGGTTATGAGGAGGGCCATCACCTACAGCTGCGTGTCGATCGTTTTCCCCATGTTGTTGAATTACAAGGCAAGTGACTCCATGTGCTGCATGACGGAGATGACATCATCCCCTTCCTCGATTCTCACCGTCAGGAGTCACTTCATTGCAGATATTTTGTTCACAAACGACTTAGATTGATGGATGGCGCAAAGTTTTTGCCAAGCCTCCGCTGCCAGCGTGCAGCCTTGGGAGTAGTCCCACTAGGACTCAGCCGCCCTGGACACTAGCAGCATGAGTGCCTCCGTGTTATTCTTTGCGAAGGCCTCCTTCTGCGCTTCCACCGCCATCGCTTCATTGAGGACTTCCGTTCCCTTCATGACCTCCAGTAGCCCCTTATGCGCGAGGTGCTACTCAAAGTGCACCTCTATAGCCTGTAGCTAGGGCCACCTGTATACTTCTAGATGGGCTACATCTCCTTCTGTGCCATTTGTGCAGTCTTCAACCCCAGGACCTCAGAGTTTGACAGCGATGTCATCTCCGACGACAATCCCGTCCGCCGCAAAAGCCATGAGCTATTAATACGCCGGTCAGGGTCGTAGGCCCATAACCCTGTGTAAAAAAATGGCCCCCGGGGTGGAGGCAGTTCCAACGTGCCCCGGACGGGTCTGCACTTGGTGTCCACGCCTTTCTCTGTTTTGGTGCGGGATGTTAGTCTAAGCGTGAGCTTTCTGGTCGCCTCACACTATGCTTCTGGGAGTGGAAGAAAATTGTGAGGTAGTCCCTTTTGCGAAGGGAATAACGCGATTTTGCATTGGTTTATTAACATGGACATGATCTGAACACTTGTGAGCTAGTCATGAGTTCTCCAACGTACCAAACGGTGCATGATCTGGATCACGTACCTCCCGCTATGTCAGCCGAAGTGCAGAATCCCAAACCAGCTACTCAGTCGGCGGCACGCACCACGTCGCCCATCGAGGCGCCCTCACACATCAAGGACCATCAAAATGACATTCCGTAGGCACAGATGTCCCTACACGTAATGGCAGTGTCCCTTGTGCCTTTGGGATCTGTTTTGATGAGTTTTTCATCAAGTTTGGTCATGGGGATTGATGTGGTTCGAAACCTGTTCGCGGACCTGCAGTCAGAATTTTGACGTCCCCTACTAACAAAATGTACTACTGAGTTTCAGACTCTGAGCCAGGATTTTGGCCAAGTCACTTAGTAACAAAACTGTACTTCTCACATCCGCCAAATCATCCACCGAACGCCTCGGCAGCCTTCCGAAGCAAAATCCCCAGATGGAGGTTTGTTACTTGTTTCGGTCAATTATTCACCGGTAGTCAAACCGCGACCGGCTCCCAGAGCCGCCGCAAACACCCCAACTTTGGAAGCCCATATCTCCCTTGTAACTTGTCCGATTCTGATGAAACAACTTCCACCAGATTCAGCGACTTGTGACCTTTTAGGGGCAATCCTCCATTTTAGGATCCGAGCAATCCTCGTGCTGCTAGATCTAACTGTGATGATTTTCCTCTCTCTGGCGGCTCACCAGCGCTCCACACTTGGGCATGCAGAGGGGCAAATCTTCAACAGGACTGAGCCCGCATCTCCACATTCCTTCAGCAAGGGAGAGCGGGCCAGCAACGTGAGTGGCCCTGCAAGAGGGCAGCAACAATAGCAGCAGTAGCACCAGCAGCCTCAACAACAGCAGCCCGTGAGAAGTATAAACACAAAGAGGATGGCAAAATGGTACTATGTCGCGAATCTGGACTGGGATTGTTCAAGCATTCTTTGTGCAAGAGGAGCCCGACACCGTCAAGGAGGCATTGCAGCTAAAGGATGGGACTGAGTGGGAGGGAGCTATGACATCTGAGCTTGCCTCCCAGAAAGAGACTGTAACTTGGGAGCTGACCAACAGGCTGCAGGGCAAGAAGATTTTCGGCTCCAAGTGGATCTTCAAGAAGAAGTTCATAAAAGGAGGGGGAGGTGGAGCGGTACAAGGCGAGGCTGGTGGCAAAGGGATACACCCAGTAGAAGGGTGAATAGTACCATGAAACCTTTGCACCGGTGGTGAATTTTGCCTCCATCTGCACCATTCTCTCCGTGGTGGTAGCCCAGGACAACGAAGTCCACCAAATGGATGTGAAAATCGCATTTCTCAATTGTGATCTAGACAAGGAGGTAAACATGGAGGTGCCGGAGGGGGTGGACGCGCTTCAAGGGAAGGTGTGCCGACTTTGCAAACCGCTTTACGGGCTGAAGCTAGCGCCACTCATGTGGTATCTGAAAATGGACGACTTCATGGCCAAACTTGGTCTCAAGCGCTTCAAGGTGGATCACAATGTTTACGTGCTGAAGAAGCTAAGGTTGTACCAGATCATTATTCTTTATGTGGATGACCTCATACTCGTGTCATTGGACATGGAGGAGTTGGTGAACCTGAAGTGGCAGCTAGGCAATCGGTTTAAAATTACCGACATGGGTGAGCTTGAGTACGATCTTGGTGTCGCCATCAAGAGGGATCACAAGGCATGTTGGAGATGGCTAGTAAAGTACAAACAAGAGGTGCTCTACCACTCTAACGTGGAGTGCAACCCCATCGGCACACCCATGACCACCACATGTGAGCTGAGCTCGAGCATGGGGCCGAGCATGGATGAAGAGAAAGAGGAGATGGTAAGTGTCCCATACCAGTCCACAGTGGGGAGCATCATGTACGCCATGTTGGAAACATGACCCAACCTGGCCTTTGTGGGTAGCAGTTAGCTGCTACGTTGCTGACCCCAGGCCATTGCATTGGCAAGCGGTAAAGCGCATCCTCCGCTACCTCAAGGAGACAAAATAGTTGGGGCTTGTGTTCGGAAGTGGAGCGTGTGACCACTCCCTCGAGTTGGTCGGCTACTCCGATGTTGACTGGGCTGGAGATGTGGATGACAGAAAATCAACGTCTGGGTACGTGTTTGTGCTTGGTGGTGTAGCAGTTTCATGGGCAAGTAGGAAGTACATCGCGCTTGCGGAAGCCACGAAGGAGGCGGTGTGGCTGTGGCGGCTGCTCAAGAAGACTGGGGTGCCGGAAAGGAAGCCGACGGACAACATAAGTGCCATCAGCCTCACCCAGACTCTGGCGCTGCATTGGAGAATAGGTCACTATGCACGCGACTTGTTGGCGAAGGTAGATGCGGATATTTTGCATTGTGACACAAAGTGCATGCGCGCCAACACCATGACCAAGGCACAGTCCAAGGGCAGGCACTACGCGATTTGCATGGAGGTCGGTCTGCACTGTGAGGTCTGCAATGCCTCATGTTGTAAGGACAAGGCATCAACGCTGCGGTGCAAGGGGAAGATAGTTGACATGGTGTGCTCCTTGCCATGAGTGTCATTGATTTTATTCCCTTGCTTGACAGCTAGGGATTGGTTGAAGAACTGATATGACTTTAGATTTGTATTCCATTTATTATTTTGTGCAAGTTTAAGCTTTGAATTGCTCAATTTGAGTGAGTATTCATAAAGTTAGCCCAACCCAAAATTTGGGTATTGGGGGGGTGGAATGTTGTATCTATCATGGGTGACGGGATACCCCACCACTGGTGATCCTGGTTCAACTCCAACAGACTCCAAATGCACCAAGGCCATGAAGGAGGTAACCAGGGACCTCCTTGACCCAGATGAACTCCTCCTCGACTTCTGGGCCAGAAGAGGGCGCTTCAACGGGTCACCATCAAAGCACCTCCCCTGGCCTAGCGAGCAAGGCATGGTGGGCAGCTCCACCAAGGGTTACCTCGACGGCGGTAGCAGGGGCTCTACTGCTCCAATTTGGGCGTGCTTGGATGCATTGGAAAGCTTAGATCATAGGCTATAAGGATCAAATGTAATTCCAATCTTCTAATTTACAAAAACATGTTTAATTCATCTCTCCTGAATGCGACGGGTTTATGTCCACTCCTAGTCTTTGACCCTTAAGCTCCACAGCCTTTAGCATTGGTGTCCATTGGCTTCTCCAAACAGTGGTAGCATGCATCAATAAGGAGAAGGAATCCTGGAGGGTACCTCCACACTCACTATTTCCAAAAGCTACATACCATGCACTTTGGTCTTCACAAACCGACGGCTTGCCTGGAATCCTTGACTTGTTGATAAAGGCTCATAATGCACGAGGGAGAATTGCCAGTGTGGCATGCATTCTGTGTGTCAACCTGGCCACCTGCTCATTCTTCACGGGGGTTGGTTGTGCACACATCAGCCCATGCTGGTTATGGAATAAGAGGAGGAATGTTGAAAAGATGACATCATTTATGTGCAAACGTTTGCCGATGTGGCACATGTTGTGCTCAAACTTGCAGTTTCCTAAGAGTGACATACTTTGGTTTTGGCAAGAAAAGCAAAGCAAGAGGGCTAGGAGAGAGTTTACCACTCTATCTCGCAATCCTCGTGCTATTTTCATGTAAAGGGGAACAGTATGGTTGTGGGCAGGCCTAGTGCATCCCACTGATCCAGCCATTTGCCACCCAAACTACATCTACTCGTCCTATCGAAGCTTCATGGAGCTGATGTTTTATCAAGGATGACAAGCATATATCCTGGCAAGCGAGAGCTCCTCTTGGTCCAAGCAATGACGTGGCAAGTGGCTGGTACACTGGAGCAAGACCGAGGATCGAGCAACAGAGAAGAAGGTTCATGAAATTGCGATCTGATGGTCAGGTGCAAAGATACATCAAATGCAGTCGTGAGCAAGCTGAGAGTTCAAGCGAGGACGCTCCTCTCAAGAGATCAGCAGAGATTGATTGACCGCATCCGTGGAACAACCGAGGAAACTGGGCATTCCCCAACCTTGGTTCAATCAAGACCGGCGTCCGGTATGGCCATGACTGCCAAAGATCAGGCACCAAAACACCTGACAGTCAGGTGGCTTGGTTCCATTGAAGCTTTTGTATAACCTAGCTTCAAAATACATGAATAGGCAGCCCTCTCAGATGCTCACTGCTTTGTCAGTATCGCACCATTTTTTTGTATTGGCAAGAGATGAGCCGTGTGTCTGTCTATTTTGTGTAAGCTTATGAGAAGCATAGTGAGTGTGTTCTCAATCTTTGAGCTTCAGCACGTAAAACCAATTGTGTAACCAGAAACTACATTGCAGCCATTGGTTCAACCTCAGCCAAAACACATATTGAATCACTAGTATGCTCTAGAGGAGAGTTATGGTTAATCACGTCAATTTCACGCACTTGTAGATCAGTGTATCAATGAGTGTATTCTTGTTCACAGACATTTTTCACAAAACATCCAAATCAATGCTCTTTAGCACAGTCCAGATGAACATTCCTTGTCTAGAATGAAAAATTATATGGGCTCTATGTGATATATAGTAGTTTCTGTGAACCATCCATGTTCACTATTTTATTCACTTCCCAATACACTTGTTGATACACAGTTTCATGGGTGAGTTAATTGGTCATACATGCTCGAGGACCCTTCTAATTCTACACAACCATCCCAAATACAGGATCCACATGGCTGTGGGTATTGGGAGAATGTTGTGAACCACTCCTTTCATCATGTCACTTGCTTGGTGCAACAGCAGTCTATGATCAATGCAAGATGTCTGACCGCATGCAACAAGGCATCATCCACAATACACAGGGCCAAATCTTTGTCGATTGGATGGTCTGGATATTTGTTTTCATCATTCGGTGAGGCACTGATATGTGCAAGAAAATGTGGACCATGAGTGTATGTGTTATGTGTGAGAAAATTTAATATTTTAATCAACATTCACTATGGTGATCAACCTCTAGTGCAAATGAGGAACTTAATGTCCTAAACCTGCGCTGTGGTGGCAACAGTTCCAACATGCCCCCATGGGTCTTCACTGTGTTCAGGGCTTTGTTTTGTGCAAATTGTGAGTCTAAGTGTGAGCTTTCTGGTCGCCTTATGCTATCTTTGTGGGAGTTGGACAGAGTTGCGAGACAGGCACTTTTGCAAAGAGAATAACGAGATTCTGCTTTATCTTTTAGACATGGACATACACGGACGAGTTGTAGGACTAGTTGTTGTATTTTTGCCTCTTGTGCCCGAGGCGGCCCCGGGAGGCATCGACAAGTCGCTAGAGGGAAAATCCTCACAATTTATAGTTGTTGCCTAGAGAGTGCTCAAAATCCAGATTGGATTACATTTCTTGAAAGATGATGAGTTGATGAATCCGGTGGAAAGTGTTTCATCAGAATCTGACAAACTACAAGGAGACATGAGCTTCTAAAGTTGGTGCGTGGTGGCTCGGGGAGTCGGTCGCGGTTCGAATGCCAGTGAAAAATCCACGAGAGCGAGTAACAAAAGCACATGTGGTGTTTTTGCCCCGGAGAACCACTGAGTCGCTCCAGCAAACGATCCGCCGGATGTCAGCAGTACAGGTTGTTACTGGGGGACTTAGCCAAAATTCTAGCTCGGAGTCCAAAACTCAGTGGCACAGTTTGTTACTTCATCAAAATTCCGACTGCAGGTCCGCAAACAGGTTTCGAACCAAATTAATACCCATCAACAAACTCGATGATTAACTCATCGAAACGCACCCCAAAAACACAGGGACACTGCCACTGCGTGTAGGGACATCTGCACCTCCAGAAAGGTATTTTTATGAGTCCTTGATGTATGAGGGTACCTCAGCAGGTGGACATCGTTTGCGCCGCAGACTGAGCAGCAAGATTGAGGTGTCACGCTTTGGCTGACGTTGCAAGAGCTACAAGTAACCAAATTGCACGCGGTTTGGTGCATTGGGAAGCTTGTGAATAGTCCTACAAATAATCAATTCATGTCCATGTCCAGAACAAATAAAAAAATTACGTTATTCCCTTTGTAACAGAGACTGTCTCGTAACTCAATCCAACTCCCACAAACATAGCGCCCAGAAAGCTCACGCTTGGACACAGGACTCACACAAAGCAAAGCTGTGAACACAAGTGAATTCAGGTCGGGGCACGTTGGATTTGCCACCACCGGGGGCGGTTTCTCGACAAAGGGTTATGGGCCCACGTCCCTGGCCGATCTTCACATCACTCATGGATTTCGCGACGGATGGGATTGTTGTCGCGGACGGCGTTGCCGTCAAAATCTGAGGTCCCGGAGTAGAAGACCACACAAATGGCGCATAAGGAGATGCAACCCATCTAGAAGTATTCAGGTGGCCCAGTCTTTGGGCTACGGAGGTCGCACTTTTAGCTCCACCTTGCGCATACGGGACTGTTGCAGGTCATGAAGGGAACAGAAGTCCTCGGCGAAGCGACAGCAATGGAAGCGGATATGGAGGCCTTCACAAAGAAGAACATGGAAGAGCTGGTGCTATTGGTGTCTAGCTGAGTTACAATGGGGCTACTTCCAAGGCTACAAGTTCGCAGCTGAGGCTTGGAAAAGCCTCTGCGCCATCCATCAATCCAAGTCGCTGGCAAACAAAATCTTCACAATAAAATGACTCCTCACGGTGAGAATCAAGGAGGGAGATGATGTCATCTCCGCCATGCAACAGATGAATTTACTTGTCTCACAATGCGATGATGTGGGTTGGAAGATCAACACACAGCTGTAGGCAATGGCCCTCCTTATGGCTCACCCTGACAAGTGGACCCCTCTCATCACTGTCTTGAGAGGGTGGACAGAGGACAAGCTCACCTATGGTGCAGTCATTGAGCGCATCCCCAACAAGGCATAGCGACGGAGCTACCGGGAGTCCTCGTCTTCCTCATCAGCCCTCATCATCAAGATGCATGGTAACGATAGTAGGGGCAAAGGAGGTGGCGGACGTGGTGGCGGCAAGAAGGGCACCAAGATGGGTACATGCCATAATTGCGACGAGGGCCACTCGGCCCGTGAGTATACCGAGGAAGCAAAGGCCGACAAAAAGGATGCAAAAGGCAAGAAGGCACTTCTTAATGGCACTCAAAAATCACTACCTCAAGAAGGCTAACTGGCGATGCCTTGACTCCCGAGCGGAAGAGCATACCTAGGTTGTGAAGGTCGGGTTCATCAATTACACGAAGTCCAGCAATTCCATGGTGGTCGTGAACGACAAGGTCAAATCGACGACTTGTCAAGGAGATGTGGAGGTAGAGGTGGTGGTTGGTGGTAAACAGGTGCAGTGCGTCATTTAGGGCGTGCAGCACGTACCTGTTGGCTCTAGTGGGTGTGGAAGCACCCTCAAGGATGCCTAGCTCTCAGTGATGCACGCTACCAAAGTTTGGGCAGCCAATGGACACCTTTGGTGAAGAGTGTGGAGCACAAGGATCACGGACAGGAGTGGGCAGAACACGTCGCATTCAGTAGATCTGAATAGAAACACGTTTTTGTTAGTTATCATAGTGAGATTACATCAGATCTTTATAGCCTGTGATCTAAGCTTTCCAACGCATCCAAGCACGCCCAAAACGGAGCAGTAGAGCCCCTGCTACGGCCGTCGAAGTAACCCTTGGTGGAGCCGCCCATCAGGCCTTGCACTCTAGGCAACGGGAGGCGCTTTGACGATGACCCATCGAAGCGCCTTTCCTCGCCCAGAAGTCAAGGAGAAGTTCACCCTGGTCAAGGAGGTCCTTATGGTCACCTCATTCATGCCCCAGGTGCATTTGGAGGCCATTAGGAATGAACTTGGATCCCTGGTGGTTGAATATCCCGCCACCTATGGCGGGTACCAGATTCCACCCACCCAACACCCGTTTTTCGGGCTAGGCTAACTTTCTGAATACTCACTCAAATCGAGCGATTCAAAGCTCTATCTTGCATGGAAAAATCCAAGGAATCCAAATCTAAAGTCACATCAGGTGTTTGACTACTCCTCAGTGGTCGAACCAGGGAGTACGATCAACAGCACTCATGGCAAGGGGCACACCATGTCAACAATCTCCCCCTTGCACCGCAGCCTTGATGCCCTGTCCTTGGAACCTGTAGCATTTTAAGCTTCACAGCGCAGACCGAGCTCTATGCAGCTTGCGTCGTGCCTGTCCTTGGGCTGTGCCTTGGTCATGGCATCGGCGAGCATGCGCTTAGTGCCACAATGCACAATAGCCGCATCTCCCTTCGCCACCATGTCCCGCGCGTAGTGATGTCGGATCTCGATGTGCTTGGTCCTCCTATGTAGCACCGGGTTCTGGGTCAGGCTGATGGCACTCATGTTGTCAACGTTGAGCACCGTCGGCTTCCTTTGGGGCACGCCGATCTCCTTTAACAGCCGACGCAGCCACACCGCCTCCTTTGCGGCTTCCGCGAGCGCAATGTACTCCGCTTCGGTGCTGGACAGCGCCACGCAGTCCTGCTTCCTGCTTGCCCATGAAACTGCTGCACCACCAAGCACAAACACGTACCCCGACGTTGATTTTCTGTCATCCACATCACCAGCCCAGTCGGCATCCGAGTAGCCGACCAACTCAAGGGAGTGATCACGCGCTCCCCCTCCAAACACTAGCCGCGACTGTTTTGTCGCCTTGAGATAGCGGAGGATCCGCTTCACCGCTTGCCAATGCAATGGCCCGGGGTCAGCAACATAGCGGCTCACTTGGCCCTCCGCGAAGGCCAGGTTGGGCCGCGTCGCCACCATGGCGTACATGATGCTCCCCACTGCGGACTGGTATGGCACACCTGCCATCTCCTCCTTCTCCTCGTCCGTGCTCGGGCCCATGCTCGAGCTCAGCTCACACGTGGTGGTCATGGGTATGCCAATGGGGTTGCACTCCTCCATGTTGTAGCGGCGGAGCACCTCTTGCACGTACTTTGCCTGCCCCATCTC